>PVHY01005110.1:20326-86314 GCA_004024945.1 Uropsilus gracilis | reverse complement strand
GAGGGAGAGAGAGAGAGAGAGAGAGATAGATAGATAGATAGATAGATAGATAGATAGATAGATAGATAGATAGATAGATAGATAGATAGTGCAAGGGAGTAAAGGAGGGAAGAAAAGTGGTGAGAGACAGACAGAAAGGCACAAAAAAAGCCTACTTACTGAACATTTTGAAAATTAGGAAGGAAATTTCCCCAATCTCCTATATCATCCTTAGCTTCTGTGCAAATAGAAAGTTTTTACTTACTATTGATTCTTTCCTCTGCTAGCCTTAAATATTCTTGTTCAAAGATTTTATTCAATTTATATAGATTCAGTGACCACCTACACATTAGTGTTTTTTCTTCAAAATTCCAATATTTTTCACCTGCTTTGTGGCTATTTCAGCTGAATGTACCGAAAAACTACATTCTTTCACAGTGAGCTATTTTCAGTTGTGTTCTCCAGCATATGTACATATACTGAAGGAATCTTGATGTCAGCAAGTATAATCCATGCTTATTATCTTCTCAGAAGATCATTCCCCTACCTTGTTTAATGAAATCATCAGTCAACAGGTTGACAGTCCTGTCTTCTCTTCCACCATCTTTTGTAAGAGTTCAAGTCCAACTGATCAATGTAATCACTCCCCTGCTCTCAGTTCCCAAAATCTTTACATTAGCTGACAACATCACCAATGTTCACTGCATATAATAAATCCATAACCAATCCTGGTCTTTTCCTTCCAGTGCATTTTGGCAACAAATCAACTGTTTGTTTTCTCTTAAACACAAATCTAATGATGATTATATAATTTCTGTTTAAAAACATACTAACCCATTAACATCTCAAATATTACCCCTAAATTTCTTACTTCACTTTGCTTGGATAGTTTCAGCTTCTTTTGGGGGCTTCTTTCATGCCCCATTAAATCCTTTGACTCTTTTTATCAATACTACATTTCTGATTTTCAAGTTGTCTTCATATAGATTTTTGACTTGTAACATCAAACTTCTGTTTCTATATTGCTTCTTGGAAACATCAATCATTTGTAACAACTAACTTTAATTACTAAATATATGAACACTACAAGAACTTATAACATTTTTAACAAGTATTAGTCTGCCTTTACTCAAATATAACAAAGGTTATATTTTTCTATAGTTATAGTTAAGAACTTTACAGATATAGATATAAATTTTCATTTTGAGGTATGCCAATTATAGTCTCTTCTATCCCTTTTTCTTTCCCTGTAAGTAACCATGACTTCAATTAAACTTATAATCAGACATGTGAAACTATCCATGTGTTTCCACTTAAATAGTAATCCTATTTTATATAATAACGTTTTTGGATGTTTTAAATTTTTCAATAAATTTACTTTATGTCACAGATTCTGTTGGTTTAGAATATATGTATCTGATTCTTTTTTTATTTAAACTATCTAGAATGACAGTGAATATAACAACATGCTTTAAATTCTTAGGACTATCTTTGGTGAATTTATTCTTTTCCTGTAGACTCAAGTTTCAGATGATAAGGCTGTTATTGACAAGAAAAGAATCAATTTTGAAAAACAAGAGGCTCTAATACATGAAAAACAAGTAGTTCCTGAGGATGAAGATTAAATCTTTTTTCAAGCTATATGTAAAATCACACTTGCCTTGTCCAACAATATGAAGCAAAGTGTCTTGAAGTCAAGTGGAGTTAAAATTTCAGTATTTCAAAAAAAGTTCAGGGGAAAATTTTCTAAGTGCTAGAACCAACTAAATTTAAAAATATAAAGTCAATTTTAGATTGTCTAGAATAAAGTATAAGGACTTTAGTATCAGACAACTTTGACATTGTTTCATGTTATATTACTTACTCTTTTCAACCTCAACTTATTTTAAATTAAACTGCTTTAAACCTGCCTATAAGGTTATATTAATTGTGGAAAAATATAGTATATTATAGAATAAAATATTATTATAAGTATGTCAAAAAGACCCAATATTAATTTCTGGTTATAAATTAACAAATCAAAAGATAATTAGATTTCACCTAAGCCTCTCCCACACTTTGTCAAAAAAAAAAATACTACTTGGGTCAAATAGTTTAAACTGAATTTGAATTAGGTCTCTTGAGTAATTCAGTAGCAACTCATTATCCATTACTAATGTTTAATCACTTGCTTATTTATCCATGTTTTTCTATTTGAAGTTATCTCTATGAATATTTTTCACAAAGTCATATTGCCTCAGGAATTTCTAAAGCCCACCTGAACTTCCTCAAGAGAATCATTATTACAATTCAGATATGCTTCCTGAGAATGAAAAAGTGTCTTGGTTTTTCTTATCCTAGAATTCTCTGAATAATATAAAAGGAGCAATCAAGGAAAAGAAAAACAATGATATGAAAAATGCTACTCATATACTTATTTTCAACAAGCAACTTTAAGATAAACATTTTGAATAAAAATCAAATTTGAGAAACACATTGACGTTATTTTTCAATCAAGAAGGCAATTTGCAAAGTGAATTATTTGTCAGAACTCATCAAACATTGGAGAAAAGACAAGTGTTCTGTTTTAATTGAGATAAAGGAAAGAGTGACAATGTTATGGCCTGTAGCCTTTTGTTTATGTATGCTTCCTTTGGTGATTTATGTTATTCTTAGCAAAAGAAAGGAGTCACTGCTAATATATGAATATATTACAGGTGTCAGAAGAAGTAAAATACAGGCCGGGCATGGTGGCGCATGCCTGTAAGCAGCAGCCTAGGAAGCCACGGTCAGGGCCAGGAACCAGGGTTTCGAGTCCCACCTGGGGCACGTAGCGAGACCTAGTTCCAAAAAAATATGTAGCTGGGCATGATGGAATGCACGTGTAAACCCCTGGGCAACATGAGCCTGTGGTTCCACAGGCAAAAATAACAAGACCAAGTCTAAAAAAAAAAAAAAAAAAAAGTGAACTTCTTCCTGAAGTATAAAATAGGAAGTCATTAATAAAGAGAGTAAATGTTATTCAAAGCAGGCTGTTCATAGCTCACATAAAATAATAACAAACAGAAAGTGATGACTTGTATATATGTGTGTGTGTGTGTGTGTGTGTGTGTACTAAATATCAGCAACTAGGATCAGAATCTATAGCTATTCATTTCCCTTCTTAACATTTAAACACAATGACAGATAAGATAAATAAGTTAAGCGGGGCATGGTGGCTTGTGCCTGTAAGCTTCAGCCTATGAAGCTGCTGGGACTAGGGATCGTGGTTCAAGTACCGCTCGGGGCAACACAGTGAGACCTAGTCCCAAAAAATAGCTGGGTGTGGTGGTGCACGCCGGTAATCCCAGTTACCTGGGAAACTGAGGCTGGGGATTGCTTGAGTCCGTGGTACCCCGGGCAACGTGAGCCTGCAGTTCCATGGGCAAAAATAGCGAGACCTAGTCTAAAAAAAAAAAAAAAGGATAGATAAGTTGTTAGAAAAGATGTATCTACTCAGTGTCATATATATCTATACATACGCATCTATCTTAATTTTTTAGAATTATTGTTTAAATGGCAAATGATTTAAAAATGTATGCAAGAATGCTCTGTCAGATATATTCTCAAATGACAGAGAGGGCATCAGACAGACTATTCTCCAAAATGCAAGTGCTGATAAATGTTGATAACAGAACATTGTAAGAACAGAGAAAAGGGACAGATTCAAAGTGTATTTAAGATATGTTTATTCAATATCCATTGACAGAAATAATGCATGTCAGAGGCAGCTAATATCAATGTTTGTGAATATAAAAATATGTGGATAATTATGTATTCAGCTAATAAACTCACAGAGAAGTCCAATTAGATAGTAGGAATTAGAGGAGTGTAGAGATATAGATGGTAGAAATTTCTAACAGAATGCATTATTTAAAATCAAAGGTGCAAATTAAATAAACATAGAAGAATATATCTTTCTAAAAAACAAGTGGATGGATTTGGGGAGGGGAAACTACAGACCAAAATTCTGTCTGCATTTTTCATTTTGTTATATCTAGCTCTATGATATCCCACAAAAAATTAGGGTTCCTATATTTACAAATGTTCCCAGAAGAAATGGTACCAAATTTTGAAAATAAGCAGAAATAAATAAGCTGATTTAATACCAAAAGAGGATGGCATATGAAATAGAACTAAATTGTAATATCTTGGTAATCAACTTGATTTGAGTGTTTCAATAAGACAGAGGGTAAGGTTTTAGAAAATTTACCAGGAAAACATAAAATGAGGGTGAAATAAGCCATTTGGTGACAAAGGATTTGCAAAAGTCAAACTGGTACAGGACTATTATCTAAGAGTTCCAGACCTTTTAAAACTCGAGATAAAAACAAACAGCCCACTAAAACAAAAAGCAAACAAACAAACAAACAAAAAAAAAAAAACGGATGTAAAGACTGAAACAGATCTCTCATCAAAGAAAGCAAACAGACGCTCTATGCTTCTATGCATAGAGTACATAGAAGCAGCTGTATAATTTACCCATCATCAGGGAATAAAAAATTAAAACAATGAGATACCACTGCATACCACTTAGAATAGCTAAAATTCGGAGTACTGGCCAAACTAAATATAAGCAAAGATAAAGAACAAAAGGAATTTTCACATAGTACTACTGGGAATGCAAAATGGTACAGTTATCCTGAAACATAATTCATCCATACTCTTCACTGATCTATTTTTGATTCACTGTGATTCTTTATGAATACTTAAGTAATTAATTTATACTTCTTAATTTATTAATTTATACTTATACAAGTAATTAATTTATACTTCTTTCTAGCAGTGTATACTTTTCTGTAACTATATGAGTAACGTTTTTCAAGTTTTGGAATTTCATTTCTATTTCATTGAATTATTCATCACTAAGGCACAATTATTTTCACTTTAATCAATTATTTTCAATTTGCAAGCAAAATATCAAGCTTGAATTTTCTCTTTGGACATATAAGCAGTTTTAACATCTGTCCCTGATAATGTCACTATAGGTTTGGTGCATCTATTTTGATTGCTTGTTTCTGTGTATTTCACTTTTTACAGTTTTATTTCACTGTAGGACTGATCGTCTTTAATTATGTTATGAACTTTGGATCTACAAACTTTCATACAAATAATTTCAAACCAAGGGTGGTATGATGTTTCTCAAGAAATTCGCTTCCACCACAAGCAGGAGGTATGTTTTCTCCAAGATCATTTTAATTCAATACAGAGTAGGATGTGAAGTGGGGTGTTGAGATGATTGAAGTGGAACTTCAGGCACTTTTTTCATATATTTTGTACAATGTTCTAGTTATTTCTAGCTTTAAGGTTCACATAAAGGTTGGTTAATTCTCAGTCGTCTCTGAGGGTAAATCACTGTAGTACTTGTTCACTTAGTGTACTCTGGACTCCAAGTTTTTTCTCTCATTCTACAAGTCTATTAAAAGTACTCTTTGTACTCTCTGGTTAGCAGAATTGTGAAATTCCAGAACAAAAAGATCAAAGTGACATTTATTCATTTTATTTTTGACTCTAGTGAATCTTTTAATTTCCAGATTTCAGAAATTTTTTTTAGTTATTTTCTCTATTGTCAGTTGTCTCCTTGAAAGAATTAAACCAAATTAATCTTCTGTCATTCTAGATTGCCAACTTTTATTTACTAAACTGACTTTTAAAAGCATTTACTTGAAGCTCTTTAATGGGAAATTGTTTCTTTACCCAAATTTGTTATCTAAAATTATATAAAATATTTCCCTCAAATTATTATGCTATTCACTTGAACGAGCTCTACTTCAATTTACAGTAAATCTCAACCTCTGATGAACCCAGTCTGGGTGTGTTTCTATCAGGGATTCCATTGTTTTGCTTCCAGTACCCTCTCTTGCATCTGGAGTGCAGACACTCCTTTCAGGCAGAACCAGGATGATTATAGGATTTGTTTTGTTTTCATTTTCTCAAGAAAAGAGCCTGGTGCTATCTTTTGTACAAAGTTTTAAAAGCACCTTTTCATATATTTTGTACAATGTTCTAGTTATTTCTAACTTTAAGGTTAACCTATTTATTTCATAATGGATTTTTTCCATTCTTTAAAGTCACATACAATTTTTTATTTTTAAGTCAATACCTTTAAATTCCCAAGCAGTAACATTTGGATAACACATTCTTAAAAATTCTATTGTTGGATATATCTATATCTAAACCTGTATCTGCATATGTGTCTATATAGATATATCAATATAAATGTGGAATATATATAGATATATATCCATATCTCCCACTCATATGTTGCTATATTACCATTTGCCCAAAAAGGTTAAATAAAGTTAGTAATTATTTTAAACAATAGAGCTCTTATACTCTAGTTTTTATATCTGTCCAAAGTACTGCTAGGGAATGAACAAAAGTCAAATGTGTTTGCCTTTGTTAATCAGTCATT
The DNA here is from genome assembly GCA_004024945.1 of Uropsilus gracilis. Classification (NCBI taxonomy): domain Eukaryota; kingdom Metazoa; phylum Chordata; class Mammalia; order Eulipotyphla; family Talpidae; genus Uropsilus; species Uropsilus gracilis. Next base: position 79,902 of record PVHY01005110.1, on the reverse strand, counting down.
TTAGTGTGAATATTTAATATACCATATACTCCAACCAATTTTATTTTAAGCCCCATTGCCAGATCTAGTTGTCATATTTACTGAGTTGGTTTGAAGGTACTAATCACAGGAGCTCACAGTGCCTTTCTGATCTATTTTGTTCAGTAATGTTTTGATAACATACATAAGTCCCCTGATAATGTATTTCTTCTATATTTATATTACATATAAGCTAAATATGCCAAGGCTTTTTACCAGGTTATTAGCAAAGAAACTTCTGAAAGATCTAATATCGAATTGATCAGTTTTCTGGCATTTCATTCTCAGGAAAGTAGCTGCACAGAATTTTTTTTGTGATTTAGATTCAAACCCCGTCAGAAGAGGATCTTCTTTGTATTACTCACCTTTGTCTCCCTATAGAAGAATGAATAGCCAGTGTGAATGGGTACTTGGGGGTGGATCAAATGAGCACAAAATAGATTTTGTTTTCTGTAAACAAACCTTTATAATTCTATTTAAATGTGCCCTGTTGCAACATGGATAGAGCTAGAAGGAATCATGTTAGCAGAATTAAGCCAGAGAGAAAAAGAAATGCAGATGGTCTAACTTATATGAGGGGTATAGGGAAAACAAACAAACAAACAAACAGAAAAGAAAAATTAAAAACTGCCAACATAACTGAAGCATAGACCAAGAGAGGAGGAGGAGAGTAAAATCCTTAATCTGAGATTAAGGATGGTTCACGTCGCAAGAGTTTAAGATGGTTCACAGGTGAAATGTGGTGGGAGAAACCTGGGGTAGACAATGATGTGAAAAATACATATCCATGTGCAATCAAATTAAAAAAAATTAAAATTAAAATTTTTGAAAAGCAAATAATCCATAAAGAAATAAATACAAAATATATGTGCCCTGTTGAATTCTCCACTTTGGGAATACAGTTACCAACTTCTAATTACACATGGACAATGGACAAAGCTGCTCCGATGGAACATTAGCAAGGAGACATGCCCACTTCCTTATCTGGCCTCTGAAATCCTCCCACATGCGCTCCTTCAAGATGACACCTCTTCTCTGGCAAAATTCCTATCATGAAAAGATACAGTGGATAGTGGAGCTAAAAATGAGTGACTTGCACGTAAAAGGAGAGCTGCTTTATCTGAATATTCACTCTGAGAAAGAAGCATCTTGTTCTCTTAACCACTGAATAGGATAAATGTCCGAACTCACTTCAGCCTGTTTTAATGAAATTATTAGATGTGTGTAAAATTTAAACACAATTAATTCAGGTGAAATCATGGACAACATAAATGTATTTATATATGTACATTAGTATATATATGCTTATATATGTACATGAGCACACATATATAAATTATTTATATACGTATAATTATATATAATATATATTCTTTCAAAATATATTCAAGACAAAGCTTTGTGCTAGAAATCATAGATTGATTTGTTATTTGTGGCTTAATTGAAATTCAATTTCAACTTCATTTCTGCATGTTACCAGTTTTACAGCAGTAAGTTTTCTTCATGCTGTACTGTGAATTTCCTTTAAGTTAGACATGCTGTGAACACGTGGGTTTCCTTACTTGCAAAATCATGTTAAGATTCTTCTTATCACTTATCTACACTGCATTTTAATACACTACACAAAGAAAAAGATGGTCATCTGAAATTATCCCACAGATGAAATTCCTGTAAAGATTTCTAAATCTCCTATGATGACATGAAAAATAATGATGAACATATAAAAAACTAAAAAAACTTGTATCTGCAAAAAATTGTCCTATCTCATTATTAACTCCAAAATACTGTCAATTTCAACCCTTTCAAAACTTTGTCTTTTTTGAACTGTTAGAAAATTTATGATGTAGCCACCTTAGTTACTTAATTTAGAGTCATTGAGAGACTTTCAGCTATAGTAAATCTTATCAGACTATATTTATGGTAGATGTGATTTTAAAATAATGTATATTCTTTCTACCCAAGAATTGCTTTGTGAGTTTTATTTTGATTGATGCCTTTAAATGCAGCATGACACTTCAGTTAAAAGTTATAGTAAATGGTAAAATACTGAACTTCTGAGCCCCAACCTGTGTCTTCTTGATAACATTAAAAAGGCTATGAATGAATATTACCATAAATAATGGCAATTATAGCTCTTCTTTGTTCCTCAGTTAACTTTAAGGGTCTGGGTGGCACCTATTTGTCCCAGTGTGACTAATCTCTCATCAGAATTCTGCTTAGAATTAGTCTAAGCAGACTAAAACAAGCTTTGACTTCTGCCATTGTATTAATTGGCAATCATCTGACTTATTCTTCACACAATATATCATAAGTAAATCATTTCCCAGTATTTTTCTCAGATTCTCAGATTCTCACAAATAAATAACAAAATACATAGTGTATCAAGAGTGATGATTATAAGAATTTGGTGGGAAACAGATTTGGGAATCTTAATTCCCATAACTTATGTTAAATATTAACTTTATCTATCAACCTATCTACCAATTTTTTTAATTAAATGCATCTATAAGCTGTATTATTGTAGTCTTCCCCTGTAAAACATAAAACAACTCAGGCTTTTGATCACCTGTTTCATTGGTTTTATTTTGGAGGCAGTTGGCATCGCTGATATCCTTAGTCATGAGTTAGTTGTAAGACTGTCTCATAAAAAAAATTAAAATAATAGTCTTATATAGTTGACACTCATTACATATATGAACACATAAACACAAACACATTAGAAGATAGTCAAATAGAAAGAAGTTAAACTAAAGCTTGAAAGATAGACTGATTGATAGAAGTAGATAGAAGTAGATAGCTACCTAGCTAGCTAGATAAAATATAAAGGTAGACAGAATTAAGACAAAGAAGCAAAGAGATAATTGCAAGCAATTTGATATACTCATCTTTATGTATACTAGTGTATCAAATCTCAAAGAATTTAAGTACCTTGTCCTCAGACTTAAAAATAGTAAATCTGTCTGCAAGCTAAATATAATTTAAAGCTTTTTTCATTTCACCAAATCTCACTTCAGTAGTAAGAAATTAGAAACCTTCTCAAACCTTGAATTTTATGTATGAGTATGTATATGTGTGAATAATCTGCCAAAAATTGTCACGCAGAATATATAAGAAACTGTATATTTTAATACACTCATTGCAGATACCAGATTTCAGAGAGATGAGTGATAGTTCTTCAACTTATATAAACTGAGAACACATTCTCTGGTAAGTAAAATTCTCAGGAAGATTATGTGCCTTAATGTCCAGACTGAAAAAAAAAAAAGATAAACCTTATCCATAAGTTAATTAATCTACATAGTTATACAGAAACATAGATATGTATAGCCAATAACTTGTCAGTTGGCTTTAGTTTAGATTATCTGTGATTATATAGATGGGCCCCATGTAATACTTGGAAGAACAGAAGAGTAAATGAGAAGGTGAAGAAAAGAGACAGCAAGGAACTATTCAGAGAGATGCAAATCTTGAGGAGGTCATTTGGAAAGGAGAAATGACAATCTGGGAGCAAAAGCTGACTCCATGGAGAGGTAACAAAGAAAGAGTCCTCTCCTACATCACATGGAAATAGTCTGCCAACGACTGGATGAGTTTAGAAGTGAAACTTTGTCAGGGTCTCCAGAAAATCTGAAGGAAACTTTTACTTTGGTGTACTGATTAGGAATTTTTCCCAAATGTATGGATGGAGATTGCTCTGGGTAACATTCTGTTGTTGATAAATAGATGGAAAAAAAATATTTCAATATTTGTTTATATTTGGATAGACTTTTCATCTCTTTAATTAACTAGATAGCTATTTAATTAAAAAACTGGACTGGATTAATAAGGTTGACTATATGCTTTTTAGTTGGCAATAATAAATGTTTTATTTTGAGGTGATCCATTGTATTGACTTAGTAGTGTGAAATCTGCTCCTATAAAATTTAGTCATTTGGAAAAACAATATGGAAATGATTTCCTTAAGTTTGGATGGGACAGTATCATATCTCTACTTCCATTCATGCATTAATGGCAAAAATAATCTGGCCATAGTATAAAATAAAGGAAAAAAATCATTCTATTTTTCCAAGGTCAATTAATTCTTATTTTGAGAACAATACCTTTCCAAATGCAAATACAATTTGAACTAATCTATGTGTAATTATTTGACACAGTTTTATAATCATGGAATTTTAAAAGTATTTCTATTTAAATATATTCATTTTTTTGCAACAAAGTATGATTGAGGGATCAATTGGAAACATTCAAGCATAAAATGTAAACACCTAGAGGAAATATGAAATTGCAGAGAAATTTTAACTTCTAATATATCAAACATTTTAATATAGGTTTAAAAAAAAGGAGGGTTGTTTGATTTTTCTAATTTTAATTTCAGAATTTCTGATCTAAATCAACTCTGCTGAGTTAGGTTCAATTCAAAGATGTTTTGTTCTTACTTTGTTAATTGAATTATTTCCAACAGAGTTTCAGGCACATGTTCTAACCAGCTTGCAGATCCCCTATGATTTCAGGACTGTAAAAGTATAACTCTGTAAGACTGATTCAATCAGAAAAGAATCCTTTTACTATTCTGAAAACAGCAAATATAACAACCAAATCCTTATAACATCAAATATGGTCTCTTGTTTAACCCACTTCAGATATACCATATACTTAAATGCAACTCTTTTCAGGACATCTAAAGATGAACATTGTCCCATAAGGATTCTATGATTACACTGAGCATTGAAGAATATAAACAATTAACAAGAATTGTGTCTTCAGGAACATTTGGGTATTTTGCAAAGCAAAGCAGAAGTCAGGTTTAAAGCATTCTATTCATCTCAACACCAGATTCAAGTTGAATATTAAATAAGATGTCATGAGTTACACTGTTAGAGCAGAATTGGGTCCCTAGTTAACTTAGCCAGTGTCTAATGTCTTTAATAGTGACACACTATTATAGGTGTGTCAACTTCAGCTTGACTTGCTGAAGTTTTGATGACACTATAAAAATTAGTTTTTCTTTGAGTGCTGATGTAGTTCCTGTTCCTGTGACAACACTAAAGGCAGCATCTGTTCTAATAAAGACTGCACAGAACACTTCATATTTTCTCATATAAAGAGGTAGAAGTACATAGTCACCTGTATATGTATTTGTAGAGTTATTCTTTTGACTAACTCTTATTGATGTGATAGTAAATCAAGATGAAAAATGGTATATGTCAAGTTCTAACCATTCTCTTCATTTTTGAATCTAGAGTTTTAAAAATTAGACTAATTTATGAATCTAGAATGGAAGAGAATCAGTTATTACTTAAACAAAATTGCAGGATAGGATATGGTAAATTCAAAATGTTTCTGGCATTCATAAAAATACAAGGATATTAGCAAGGATATTGGTTTAATGCACAAAAGTTTTATAAATACATAGGTAATTGTGTTTCAATCTTAGTTTATACATTGGAAACACCTGAAAGCATTTTTAAAATATGGCACTTACTACCAAATCCAGGCATATTGATTCTTTTTTTTTTTTTTTTCTTGGTATGGGGAAGTGATACTCAGGAATAGGTATTTTTGTTTTATTCAGGTAAGGCAATATGAATACATGGTCCCGTGCTAAATGTGTATGTCCCTTAAGAAATAAAATGTTTAAAATTCACCCTCATTTATTCATTCATAATTACTATACGTTATGATACTTTGTATGAATACATATAATTAGATGCCCTACTAAGTTCTAAATACTGGGTTATACTATAAAACTTCAATGGCAAAAATAAGGTGAACAGTGCCTTCAAGATATCAGGTATACTAATAGCTAGTTGCAAATAAGGCACTGTACATTCTTCAAAGACACGGGTAAATGATAAGTGATATTATTTTTTTTACAGAAATCATTTTAATTATGAGTTTGTTACTGAGTGAATGTATTTATTGGATTTTCTAGGGGGAAAATGGCATTTGCCAAAGTTTAAAGACTCAAAAATAAGAGTCATATTTGAGAAAATCCAAATAGTTATAAAATAAGCTGATCCTCAAATTAAAGAAATGTAAAAGTAAGGAGAATATGGAAGAGAATTACATGATTATGACTAAAAAAATAAAGTCACTACCAGTAAAATAGAACATGAAAACTGTAAGGGAGAAAGCTGTTAGCATATAACAGATATTGTAGTAAGTTTTGCACTATTACAAAACAAATTTCATCAAATTAAACAGAGCTACAGTTGCCTTTATTAAAAACTCACAAATAGTATGGCATTCCATCTGAAAGTAGAAGGCATTGCAAGGAGTTGTACAAATGGAAGGGCATATATACAGAACAATCACTTAGCCAAAGACAGGGAAGTTTGAATCTAGCAGATAAACTCATCGGTCTGCCTAGGAAATTCCAGTTCAGTTAACTTGAATTTCTACTCTTGGGAGAGACTGAAACTGCCGTTCAGCTAGGTAGCAAGGCACTTGACCTGAACAAATATTTTTTGAATTGTTATTTTTTGCCAAAATAATAATAATAGCAACAGTCACAACCAAAAGGTAATGAAAACAAAGAGGAGAAATCACAGAGACCATAAGGTGAAATGAAAGTGAGGTGAAGTGAAAGCTACAAGTCTTTGCATAGATCTTTAACATGGGAGAGTCATGAAAATGGTAGAAATGCCCACTTTGTCCTATGTATGTGAATAATTTAATGAGGCTACATGAGATAAAAAAAACACAGAGTAAATTTGAAGAAAGGTAATGATTTCTGTTTGAAGTAGCCTGAGTTAGTGGAAATTTTATGGCATACAGACAGACATTAGACTGTGACCAATTAAAGAAAGCTATAAAATAAAGGCAGCTATAGTTTTAAGAAAAAAAATTAGATGGCTATGTTTTCTAAGTAATGGAGTGAGAAAAAGCTGATGAAAATAGAGTCAGGTGAAAAGAAATCTACCCCATGTATTTCTATGGTGATTAGAGGTTTTATTATGATTATAGTGACAAGGATTGCAGTCCTGGGAGAAAAAAAATAAATTAAACTCATGTAAATTTGTTTAGTCTCTCCATTTACACTCAATGTATCTCAAACCAAATTCCTTATCTTCTTTTAGTAAACCTTTTTCCATTCTCAGTTGATGGTAACTCTGTATTAGTGCCTTTTATTTCCCAGGCCTAAATCTTGGTATCATTTCAGTTTCCATTCTTCTCCAGCAACCCATACTCAACCCATTAGAAACACATTTGATTTCACATTAGGTTTATCTACAATCAGACTTCTTCTCAACACCCTCAATATTATCACCTTATGTTGAGCCACCATATTTTTTTATCTGAATTATTGGAATTGTCTCAGATTTTCCAGTTTCTCAACAAAACAACTGAAGTGATCCTCTTAAGATATGTGAGATCATCTCACTGTTATTCTTAGTGAATAATCACTTCTCAGTGACTTATCATCAGGGTAAACCCCAAAGTCCTTAGAGTGATCTAACATCCCTATTGCTAAGATCTGCCTCAGCTCCTTCCCCTCTCATGCCAGCTTTTACATAAACTATTTTTTGTCCTTTGCCATTCAAGACATGCTTGCAATTTAGAACATCTATGCAAGCTCTGTTTTCTTTCTAGGACACTTTTTGGTAAATATTCATATAGTTAATACATTCACCTCTTACTAATTTTTTCGGATCACCGTTCAGACTCACACTGACTTACCCAACCACTTAACACTACAAGCTGATATCGCTCTATTGCTTCCTTCACTTTCATGGGGCTTACCCAGCTTTCTTATTTCCATAACAACCCCTCAGTATCATGGATTTATGTTGATATCTATTGCCTTGCACACTCATCAGAAAACAATACTTGTTAAAAAATGCATACTCCCATGCTAAGCAAACTGAGCCAGAAAGAAAAAGGAAAATATCAAATGGTTTCACTTACATGTGAGAAATAGGAAGACCAAAGCGTCAGGGAAAAGACCAGACTTTGAAGCTGACCATAGGTCTGAAGCAAACAACAACAGAGGTGAAGGGAGAGGCTCAAAAGGGGAGGGAGGGAGGAAAGAGCACAAAGGACTTCAGTGATGGTTCCAGGGTGCTATGGTGACTGAAGAACTACAGGGACTATACCCAAATGGAGAACAGTAATGTAAGAAAATAAAAAATAATAATAATAAAGAAATGAATAAATAATAAAGAAATAAAGGACTTTAGAAAATAGGATAATGGTGAGTGTGAGAGGTTTAAAGTGAGCTAAATCACAGGACAAGAAAAAACAGATGATAGAGGAAGAAACCAATTTATAGAGTCTTAGAGTTGATAAAGAGTGCCAGTTTAATTTAAGAATAGTGAAAAGTTCTCCAGGGGTTATATAATCTGGGGAAAAAACACATAGTTCTACAATTCAAAAAAGTCACTCTGACTGCAACAAGGAATTATACAAGGAACTCAGATGAATTCAGGTGAGTTTTAAGGGTAGTTTATCCCAGGATTATAACACATGTTCAAGGAGAAGGAGATCGATTTTTTTTTTTTTTTTTTTTTTTTGAGGCTAGGTCTCGCCACTTTTGCCCGTGGAACCACAGGCTCACATTGTCAGGGGTACCACAAACTCAAGCAATCCCCAACCTCAACTTCCCAGGTAGCTGGGATTACAGGCACTCGGCACCATGCCCAGCTATTTTTTTGAGACTAGGTCTTACAATGTGCCCCAAACAGGACTGGAACCACGATCCCTGGCCCCAGCCACAGCTTCCTAGGCTGCCACTTACAGACATGCGGCACCAAGCCCGGACAAGGAGATCTATTTAATGTGCATTAAGGGGGATAGAATTCATTCAACATAGTGACAGATTATCCATGGGAGTAAAGGCTAAGGAGTAACTAGGCAATTTCCATGTATTTTTTATTGAATAAAGTGAATACACTGCTTGACACTTTGTTGAGGCAGGATTTTTTTTTTTTTTTTTTTTGAGATCATTCTAAGAGCAAAAGATAATGAGTTCACAGGATTCCCACACACTTCTGAACTCATAATTATTTTTTAATATGTAAGATATTCTCCATTTAGGTTGTAAAATCTTTACGGTCAGGGCTATGACTTAGTAATTTCATTAATATTTGTAGCAGGTCAGTATACTTCTTGGAGGCTGCCGTATGTGAAAGTCAAGAAGAGCAAGAGCATAAAGGAATAAACTACAAAACTCCTAAATGAAATAAATAACAAATGCATTAAGATCACTGTTTTAGCATTAAGTTTAAAAAATGCAGTATTTGGCAGATACTGTAAGCTTTCCATTATTATTTGTATGTGCTCTTTTCTAGAAAACTAGTTGTCACTGAAATTAACCAAGTTAATACACAAATGTCTTGATATGTTATTACACAAATGTCTTGATATATTATTCTAATGATCATGGGAGGAAAACAGTGACTTTTCAGCACTTACACACATTATATCCTGCATCTGAGGCTGAAAACTGACAACCAACTACAGATACTTTTATATTTATTTGTTTATTCAAGATTTTTTTTAAAATCATTATTCATCATGTCATATGTCTGACTTACAACACTGGTTTAGTTGATATTTTTCTTTTCTTTTGCTAAAATACCGTGTGTTTTATTAAAACATATGGCAAAAAGTATTTGAGTCTAAACATGGGCATCTGACAGATCTTGTTCCTTGCTGAGAAACAATTATTTCAATATAGCTTGACAATATGGCTTTTTTTCTCAGACATTCTATGCTTCATTTTTCCCTGAAGTAAGCATGCTGTTAAGAAAATTTATTCACACAGGATCCTTTATTCAACCTACAGCCATAACAATAAACTCACTTTCTACTAAATCCCTCTCAGATTTCCCTCTAGTGACAGTAATGTACACTGCATCTACAGATTCAAAATGGTTGTTTTACATTTTAAATATTTAAATTCATTCTTTTTGTGGAATCACTACCTCCAAGTAATTGAATGAACCTGAGTTTCCAGTCCATTCTTGAAGATAGATGTTTCCAATATTAATATTTGCAGTTAATCTATTCTATTTTTAGGTGCCAATGCTATTGAGTATACAGTGATTTTCATATGGTTTTATTTGTCCTTGACGTTTCTGTCACATTATATACCATGTCTTTTTTTCAACGGTTTGATCACATTTTTATTGTACTATCTATTCAATCCAGGAAATATCTTTTAAAAAATCAATTGGAATTAAATCGGACAAGTTAAATCAGAAAAAGAGCTAATAAAATAAACCTTAGCTCACCTGCCATAGTAAAATATAAAAATCAAAGTTTTCTTTATTTCTCAACGTGCTCCCTCAAGCAAATTTGGGTCTCTGATATGTTATGCTGACACATTTTACATTTTGGTTACATTGTGCTTTTATTAATGTTTTCCTAAATATATAATGCTTTTTTAAAATATGTATAGAAGTAGTGCTAAATTTATGTCCCAAACTCAATTTAACACACCTCAATATTCCTTTCTATCATATCTAATCATATACTAAGTCTAGTAGAAAACATCTATTTGTCTTAATGCACTAAAATCTGTTCTATCTGTTATACTTGTCTATCTTCCTTATTAGAATGTTTACTCCACCACCACAAAGGTCTTAATTAGAACAGTGAAAAATAATAACTGGTCAGTGTGCAGCTGTGAAAGAGAATAGAACTTCACAGGAGATTTCTGCAGTTATGTCCTGATGAAGGAAGTGTGCCAAAAGTAGATTAAATTAACGATGTATATTTAATATGAATTGGGCACAGGTTTAGGAAATAAAGTAACAGGAGTGAATTGTATTATCTGTCTCTCTTTATCATTTGATGTCTTCATGTGAGTACTAAAAACATTTAATATAGTAAAACAACAAAGAAAAATTTCACATAAGATCAAAAGGCAATGATTCCTTCTATTTAACAGTATTTTGGATGAAGACACTTTTTTTCATTTTAAAAAGATGTTTCACAGTTTTTGTTATGTTTAATGTATTTTTTGTTGTCATTGTTGTTCTTTGCTTAAACCCAAATCAAAGGTTAGTTATTACGAAGAATTCTTCTGAAAAATTAACTTTTTCATTTTCTTCTCTAATGTAACAAAAACTAAATTTTATTCTTTGGGATACAAGGAAGAGATAGCCTTTTTTCCACTATAGATATCTAATTGACCTAACATCATTTAATGAAAAGATTCTACACAACATTATAAAGTCATTTGTGTAATATCAAACAAACAAGTACTGGGTAATAAAACATGAGAAATATAACTAGTTATATTTCTCACTAAATTTTATTAATTAAATATATTTCCAAAAGTCCTATAAAAACAACTAAACTATAAAAACTGATGAAAGATGAGCCCAAACTCTTGCCATTTGCAACAGTTTGAATGGAGCTGGAAGAATTTAGAATTAGCAAAATAAGGCAGAAAGGAGAAAGATAAATATTAAATGGTGTCTCATATGTAGAACAGAGAGAAAACAAACTTTAACAGACACAAACTTTAATACCAACGCTGGAAAACTAGCCATTGATCTCTGGCTTTCAGAGAAGGCAGGGGAAGGAGAGAAGTGGGAAAAAAAAAGAGGGTATGAGAGAACACAATGGACTATGGTGGAGAGTTATGAATGCTTCAGGGGTAAGGTTGCTCTGATGACTAAATCAGAGGGGCAAAATGCTGTACTGTCAAAATACTATTATGTAAAATAATAGTATTCTAATAATAATACTTTAAAAAAATCAACTAGGTAAGATTGATTGAGAGAGCAAGAGATATCTATATATCTATCTCCTGCTCTCTAAATATGACTTAGTTGATTTCTATAGAAAGGACTCTTTTCTAAGGACAAGAGAAGTAATTTCTATACAATATTTATATATAGAAAGTGAAACTGGGTGAGAAAACAGACAAAACAAATAATCAAACTTGCAAAGGGGAGTAATGGCCCTTTAAGGCCAGCCACACACCAGGTTCTTCCCAGCCCACACTAAAGGTAGCAAGACTACATAAACCTTAAGATGGAGGCTGTCTCTAGTCCAAAGCACAGATGGCTTCAGCAGCCATGTGTGTCCACAAAATGGCAATTGCCCCACCTTAAGCTGGATGGAGTTAAGATGGCGTCATCACTTCTTCTTCAGAAGACACAGCTACACTCCCTCTAAGCCAGAAGAAGCTAAGATGGCGTCATCGACCCTTCTCTGAAAGCAGGAGATTCAAATCCAACGAGGAAGATAAGGATGGTATAGTCAGTTCCTCTCCAAAATGCACAGCTCCGGCATTCCTTCAGCTTCAACTCCAAAGTAACCCGGCATCAGCAAAACTCACTCAATAAAGCAACACAGCAAGAGCTTGAGATGTCTCATGTTGAAAACAGCAACACAACAAACTCTCCTTAGTTCTCCAGAACACTTCCAAGCTTCACAGTTTCAGAGTTAAACCAAGTTTTCAAGTACCACGTTTCTAAGACAGCTCACACAGGTCACAAGTTTCCCCAACCTGCTTCCCTGGGCTCCTCACCAGCCTGGGCTGGGACTGTAAGCCCACAGCTTGGCTTCCTTCCCTCCCCTGCTGCCCCACATGGCAGCAGCAGTTCTGAGGCCTTCAGCCTCCCTGCTGCTCCTCTCTGCTCCTTACTTCTCCATTTTCATCTCTGTCCTCTTCCATTCTCCTCTCTACTCTCTTCTGTTCTCCACTCTCCTCTTTACTGTTCCCTTCTCTACTCTCTTCTGTTTCTTTCCCTGTCTTTATCTCTGTCTCCTCCCTGATCCTTTAATCCTCTTTTCTCTTGAGAAGGCTTAACTTCCCTTCTCCAAATTTCCACCCACCAATGCTAACAATAGCTATTTTAATACATCAACACCAGTTCTGGGAGCCACAGCCCCCTAACAAAAGAATATATATATATATATATATATACACATATATACATACATCCTAACAAAAGGATATATATGTATGTATGTATACATACATATATACATATATATATACATATATATATATAAAACACTTCTCCTCTTGTCCTTAGAAAAGGGTAAAATTCCATGATTTTTAAAGTGCATTTATCCTATTCCCTGTTTCTGAAATTGTGATTCACTTTGCAATCAATGGCAATCTTACAAGTAGCGTTTTTGTTTCAGCTGAAATAAGGAAAACAGTAATTTACTTTGTCAATTCCAAGTCATAGTTTTTCTTAATAATGTTCAACCTTCAAATCATAAACAAGTCTAAAAAATTGTTTTCTAGGAAAAGATGACTTTAGTATATGTTGGTCTGATTCATTTATATTGAGAAAGAAAGGGTTAATTCTCATGTATAAATCTCCTTAAATTGGCTAGCAAATGTAAAGCCATGTGGTGTTAAGCAACTACTAGACCAGAAAATTAATGTCTGTCTGGGGTCTTTATAAGCAATGTAGGATTATATTTCTAATTGGATTTATTATTTGCCCTGCTATATAAAGCTAGAAAACAAGAACAAGAATATGCTTTACTTCTTGCAAGGTCCTAAAACTTAAGTCATGGTTCCTGACCTGCAAAGAAGTTACTGTTTACTATGTGACTTGGTTCACATTGAGCAGGTAACATACCAATTTCCTTTAGGATTTTGTTGATATTCATAATTTAGTTTTTAAGTGCAGAGAGTAATTTGTCAATATTTTCAAAGATGTCAACATATCTCATACCCAAAACTATTATTTGAAAGTATATTTTTTATAAGATCCAATTTCTAGCTCTGCAGTTTATAGCAGATTGTTAAAGTAACATTCAGAAGAAAGGAAGAGCTACCAGTTTGAGAAGACGTTCTGATTCTTAAAGTATTATTTTCAGTGGCCTTGACTTAGTCAAACAACTTTGCACTCACAAGTAGATAACACAAGCAATTATACCAACAATTTAATGTAACAAATGGAGACTAGATTCTCATTTCTATTACTAGTTTACCAAATGGTCAGATGACAAAACCAAATTATCAATCCTTGCTGTCACTAACAGAGAAAATGCAAAAACAACCAACCAAATAAACAAATACAAAAAACAGAATAAAATTTAATCAAGAACAAACAGAACCACAAAATAAGAATGTCAGTCTCTATCAGGAATTATAAAACCAAGAATAGCTATGACTTGATTAAATAACACATGTAGTGTTCTTAAGTATTTTGCTCAGCTAACTGCCCTTGGGTCAACATAAGCATCTTGATGAAAAAGCACAATATTTTTAAACTAAAAATATTACACATGTAAAATTAAGGTAAGCCAAGATTCCTTTTAAAACTTATCATCACTAGTAAGAATAGATAGTAAAATGATTCAAAACCATTTGTGAGCAGAGTTTTATATATTCTAGGAAAAATAATGTTTTACATTAACAGTAGATTAGGTTAACAAAGGAAATACAAACTGGTAAATATTCTTTGGGACATTACAGAATAACCCTTGAGATTATCTTCTTAACAGGACAGCAATCATTTGCATTAGTCTTAGACAAGTATAATTTGCATTGTAACAAGCCTTGCACAAGTTAACCTTTACCATTAGAGAACTGTAAATATCTTAATCAATAGTAAATAAAAAAGTCAAAAAACCACCAACCCCTTGAGAATCAGATAACCTCAGCATTTCACTGAATGGACATTTAGCAAGTTTTTGATAATTTCCAAATTTTAAATAATTTTTCTTTATATTTCAAATGGATATTTAAACTCATATGGGATAATTGAAAATTCTCAGGGTCACCTTCTTCCAAAAACGGACAAGTAGTATATTCATTTGCTACTTATGCAATGACAAAATTCACTGACAGGGCAACTTACACAATTTTTTTTTCCTTATACTTTTGGAGGCTGAGACTTCAAGATAAATGGACCAGTAGTTTTGCTTTCTCTTGAGGCTTCTCTCCTTGGTTTATGGTTGGCCATCTTATCATTATGTAATTCCTTGACCTTTTCTCTTTGTAAATGCATATATCCCTGGTATCTCTTCCTTCTTTTACAATAAGGTTATCAATTCTTTTGGAGTAGGGTCCTTTGAGAAAACACCACATAACCTCCTTTAACCCTAATTATCTTTCTAAAAGCCCTAGGTTTAGATATAATTATTTTGAGAGTTAGATTCAGCACTTGAATTTCAGATGTACATAATTCTCTGCATAATGTATAGATCTAAAAGATAGATAAAACTAAAGCTTCATCTGAGATGTTGGCATTTGACTTTCATATTCAAATAAGCTTGCATTTTAATTTCCCTCAGATAAAATTCAAGGCCATGATTCCAAATAAGATGAAGTCTTGTAAGTAAGAAAGTTGCATGTAACCAATGTTTTTTGCTGTACCAAAAAAAAAAAAATGTACTAAATTAAAATTGAGAGTGGAAAAAGATAACAAAACTTGTCTGTTAGAAAATGGATTCAGCGTTAAAAAATTCACTTAGAACCAGACATGAGAGTTCAGTATTCAGATATCACTGAACAGTATAGTTCAGGAAAGTTTATCTAATAAATTGACATGAAGTAGAACTAGTTTAGGAGCATCACTGAAAGTAAAGTCAAAACAAATATGTGTTATATTTTGATTTATATCTCAACACAGATAAGGCACAAGTCATATAAACGTGAAAGTACAACCTCATATTTCAAAATATGCTAGTAAATAATCAGAAACAAAACCAAAAATAATAAAAATCTAAATAATTATGATGATGAGATTTCCAAATAATTATCAGACATGGAATAGGATAGAAGAGTGAATATATTTGTGAATACCTCATTATCTGTTTTTTAAAGGATTATTATTGGGAATTTTAAAAGGTAGCACTAAAAAAATACATAATAGTAAAAATAAAATTTGAGTCACATTAAATTGCTCCCACTGAAATGTTAAATTAATCTAGAGACTAATAGTAGTATTAATTAGATTTAAAGTTTTTAATATGCATACAGATATGCATTAGATTTATAGTTTTTAATATGCGCATAGATATACACATATTATGCACATATGTGCATTATATACACATATGTGCATAGCTATACACACATTTATTTCCAAGGAATAGAAGGGAGGTAAATTGGAATCATAAAGACATTGACAAAGCCAAACATGGCAAGAAGGCATAATAAAGTTCAGAACTTTAACTTTATTCACACCAAAAATCTTATAGTATCATCAGGTATACAATGATTAGAAATTCGTATACATTGTGAAATGATGATCAAAAGAAGTCTAGTTAACATGAGTTATATGTTTTGGGAGGGGGTGTGAGAAGGTCTACTTTCAGCAACTTTCAATTCTGCAATACATGCAAACTACAGTCACTATGCTATGTATTATATTTCCTGGTCTTATTCTATAATTGGAATTTGTATCTTTTAACTCCCAAAATTTCTTCTTTATTACCTTACAAAAGAATATGGATAATTTGGAAAAATGAAAAATCATCTGTTTTGGATCTCTCTATACAAAATGAACACAACTGACTAATATTTAGCCACCTTTCCTCTTCCCTCTGATAGTGTACACGAGAGATTCTCGCCTATCCTTTCCTCTGCTATGCATTCCTTTCATTCTGGTAAGCCTGAACTCCTGAAAAGCCATTTGTCCATTTAAACTAAATCATTCAAAATAGGGCAAAGCACTTAATTTTAATTCTACTTCTATCTAAACTGAGAGATTCCATTAACTCTTTCTAAAACCTTGATAGAAAAGACAGAAATAAAAAAATGCTGTAAAATATTTTAATGACATACAGTCTAGGACTGTGATTGAAAATGAATTCACTCATATGTTGTTGGGAACATGGATTAAATTTCTTTAATAAGAAAGATGGAAAAGGCAGATAGGGGAAAATGTTGATGGTGACTACAAGTCTCAAACTGCTAATCTCATAGGATATTAAAAGTGTTTAGACTAGGCCTGGCATTTGGACAAAACCTTTTTAAGTTGCTCCTTGAGAACAGATAGGACCATAACCCAGTTCTGCAAGCAAGCAAAGGAAAGATAAATCCCTTGGAAACTTCAGATAGAAATCTTCAACATCTTTAGACAAGATTCAAAAATAGTCCCTGATTCTGATATAACTTCAACTCATCTTTGTGTGAATGACTTTAACTCAGTCATTGGGGAATTTGATACACCAGCAACCACTGCAATGAGATCCTATTGCTGAATACATACCACTTTGTTAATGATTTAACTGTATCTCAGACAGAATAAAGTAATAGTTTAAGAGAATATACAAATAAATGGTTCCATTCAGGTGAAAACTGTCAATAAAAAAAGCTATTAATAAAGACACCTGTAGATATTGTAATGGGAAAATATGTTGCAAAAAATAACTGCACAGCATTGTCTAAAATAGTGGAAAAAATAAAAACAGGGTGTGAACAAAGAGGGTGAAGGAAAATCAAGTGCCCAATCTTTCCATTTTTCCTCAAACCAAGAGAAATAACACTAATTATTAAAAGGTAAACTTTAAATCTTTCAACCAAAATGTGCTTTAAATATATACTTGAAGCCTCTGAATCATCACATAACTTTTACCAAAGTATCCATATATCAGGTCATCACAATCTTGACAATCTTGATGTTTCATTCTGTAACTTACTCCTAATATTTAAGAACAGATGTTTCATTCTCCCTTGTGACATTCACTAACCTAGCAGAGAGATCTAGTGTCTGAACCAGCTTACATTTTTTCATGAGTGCTTATGTACACCTCTTTTCCCAGAATCCAGTGATACTATGTTGTCGAATTGAAATTGAGTACTGCAGTATAGAAGTCAGGAGTTTACTGATTGTTAAACATAAATCATGTTTGAAACACAATGCTAGATTATGGTATTTGGTATTGACTTAGATAATTCCATATGGATCCAACTGTCATAAATACTTTGGACACTGATTCACCAGTATCCTTTTGTGCAAATTAAACCCAAAATAAGACCTCTAGGAGCTACTAATCTATTAGTAATATTTCTTTATATGTGTAGAATTTGCTGAATTCTTATCAATTCCCTCAATTCTTTATTGAGGTTCTTATTAACCCATCCAAAATGAGTCTCAAAATATGCATTGCTTTCTGAAACCAGAAACAAAACACAAAACTCCCTCCCAGGGCAACTGATCAGAAGGGATTCTACTAGACGCCTCCCCCACCTGTCACCAACTTCACAGGTGAGCTGTAAAGGAGCTCCAGTTTCCCACTGAGAAAATGGTGTGCCGGTGCCACTAAGAATTGCAGCATAGGACTGAGAATATAGAACTGCAAAAGGATACAGATAATAACAAAAAATAAATAAAATAAAAAATTGAGATTACTACCAAGCAAAATATATTACTTGGGGAATACTATCAAGGGAGCACAAAAACCAGGGACATATAGCCAGGAAACTAACTACTTCTGCAACTTCAGCAAATCACAAACTTGCACAATATGCTAATGATCATGAAAACAAATACAAGCTCCAAAGTGGCCCAATGCATTGATCAAATCCAATCACAAACAGGAAAAAGAAAACTGCAAATTTTCAGGATCCAATTCACTCCTGAAAGAAAGGCAATCCCAAGAACCAAATAATGATGACTTAGAAGAAATGACATATCTGTCAGAGAAGGAATTCAAAATCAGTAATTACAGAGGTAGTTGAAGAGTTAAGAGTAGATCTCAATCTCAAATTTGCAAAAGTACAGAGATGGAAATATCTAAAGATGAAAGTATTAAGAAGGATAACAAAGTTGAAGAACTGAAGAAAGAGAATGAATCCCTAAGAAAAGAGGCAAACAGAAACCCAAAAGTTAAAAAGAGCACTAGAGGAGATTAAAAATGCAGGAAAAACCCATGAAAATAGATTAGCGGAAATACAGGAATGGATCAGTAATCTCAAAGACATTGAAATTAAAAGGTTCAATGAAGAAAAAAAAAAGAAATAAAGAAGAGTGAAGGAAAACTCAGAGATCTTTCAGACTCCTTGAGGAAAGGAAATATGAGAGTAATTGGGATCTCAAAAGGAGAAGAGAGAGTCAGGGGTCTGAAAATCTATTTAAAGAAATAAGGGAGGAAAATTTCCCTAACCTGAAGAGAAAAATGAAAATAGATACTGGAAGCCAAAAGAACTCTTTAATGAAAGGAAAAACGTGGGAGACACATATTTGTAAGATTTCCAAGAGTCCAAGACAAGGAAAAAATAATGAAACTGAGCAGAGAAAGGAAACAGATATCGATAACATACAAAGGAAAACCTAGACTTCTCAGAAGAAATCCTTCAGGCAAAAAGTGACTGAAGACACATATTCAAAACACTTCAGGAAGATAAATGCCAGCCAAGAAGATCTCCTTCCTCTACCATAGAAAAATAAGAGTCTTTACAGACAAACCAAGTCTTCAGAAAATCGCCACTCCCAAACCTCCAAGAAACTCTACAAGAAACCATAAGATCTAAACCAATAGAAAACTGACTAGAAACAACAGAACAAACTAGTTAGCAGAACCTCAAAATGACTACCAAAATGATGACCTCAGACCCTCAAATGTCAATAATCACCCTATTGTTGATGGTCTAAATGCACCACTCAAAAGAAATAGAGTAGTTCACTAGATCAAAATACAGAATCTGCTGTCTGCAAGAAACTCACCTGAACTCTAATGATAAGCATAGGCTAAAAGTAAAAGGCTGAGAAACAATTCTGCAAGCAAACAGCCTCCAGAAGGCATGGGTAGCTATATTAGTAGTAGATATTAGTAGCTAAAAAGGGTGACAAGTAATAGAGAAGGACACTATATAATTGTAAAAGGGTCAATACAGCACAAGGACATATCATTATTAAGGTATACTGACCAAATGAGGGAGCACCAAAATTCATCAGACAACTACTAACAGAACTGAAGACATTGGCAAAAATACATATGTAGAAGGTGATTTCAACACCCCACTCTCACAAAAGGGGAGATCAATAAGACAAAAACTAAACAAAGGCACAAAAGCTCTAAATGAAGATCTTGACTATATTGACTTAATAGATTTATACAGGATACTGCACCCCCAGAAAAGGAATATACCTTTTTCTCAAATGCACATGAATCATTCTCAAAAATTAACCACATATTAGGGCATAACACAAACATTAATAAACATGCAAAGTTTAAAGTAGTATCGACATTTTTCTCTGATCATAACGGTATCAAACTAGAAATTAACAATGAAAAGAAAGTAAAAAGACTCTCCAAAAGACTGTCCAATACATGGAGAGTGAACAACAAGCTACTAAATGAAGACTGGGTAATTGAGGGAATTAAAGAAGAAATTAAAACCTACTTTGAAACAAATGACAAAGAAGAAACAACATTCCAAAATGTCTGAGACTCACTAAAAGCAGTTTGAAGAGGATGGTTCATAGCAATACAGGCTTATATCAAAAAGCAAGAAACTAACCAAAGAAATAACCAAATCTCCCAACTCAAAGAATAAGAAAAGGAACAACAATAAAAAAATTCAAAACCCAACAGAAGACAAGAAGTAATGAAAATAAAAGAAGAAATCAAAAATCTAGAAATCAAAGGCTATCCAGAAGATCAACAAAACCAAAAGCTGGTTCTTTGAAAAAAATAAATAAAATTGATAAACTCCTTGCAAAGTTTACAAAGAAAAGAAGAGAGAACACTCAAATAGGATCACAAATGAAAGAGGAGAAATTACAATGGACATAGTAGAAATCCAAAGGATAATCAGAGATTACTGTGAACATCTACATGCAAACAAATACAACAACCAGGACCAGATGGACAGATTCCTAGAAGAAAAAGTTACCCAAAACTGAACAAAGGAAAAATAGAGAATTTAAACAAAGCAGTCAGAAGCAGTGAAATTGAAGCAGTCATTAAAACTTCCTCTAAAAACAAGAGCCCAGTACCAGATGGCTTCACAAATTCTACCAGATATTCAAAGATGAAATAATGACTGCATTACTAAAACTTTTCAGAAAAACTGAGTAAGAAGGAAAACTGTTAAAAACACATTCTATGAAGCAAGTATTACACTCATACCAAAACCAAATAAAGACAGTACTTAGAAAGAAAAATATAGACCAATCTTCTTAATGAACACGGATGCAAATATTTAAATAAAATCCTGGCAAATCAAATCCAATGAACCCCACAATGTATAAAAAGCATTATTCACCATGACCAAGTGGGATTTATTCCAGGGGCACAGGGATAGTTCAACATCCAGAAATCAATTGATATAATACACCACATCAACAAGGAGAAAAACAAAAACCAAATGATCATATCAAGACATGCAAAGAAATCATTCAATAAAGTCCAATACCCATTCATGATAAAAACAATTGAAATCTGAGGATAAAAGAAAAATACCTCAACATAATACAGCCATTTATGGCAAACTGACAAAATATCATCCTAAATGGGAAAAAACTAAAATCATTTTGATTAAGATCCAGAACCAGGAAAGGATGCCCACTCTCTCCACTAGTTTTTAACATTTTACTGGAAGTTCTAGCTTCAAGAGAATGACATAAAAGGGATACAAATAGGGGAAAAATTGAAGTCATCATTTTATGTATATGATATGATTCTCTATGTAGAGAAGCAAAAAAATTTCATAGAAAAACTACTTCAAACAATAAATTAGTTCAGTAAGATAAATGGCTACAAAATCAACACAAAGAAGTCAGTAACTTTCCTATGTCCAAAAAGTCAAGCAGAAGAAGAAATTTTAAAAACCACCTAATTTACCATTGCACCCCCAAAATTAAAAACCTGGGAATAAACCTAACAAAACACATGAAAGAACTATACAAAGAAAACTTTAAAACACTGCTAACAGAGCTAGAAGAAACTATAAGGATATGGGAAAGACATTCCCTGCTCATGCATTGGAAGAATTTACATAATCCAAATGGCCACCTTACCGAAAGCATTTTACAGATTCAATGCAATCCCTATAAAAATTCCAATGACATTCTTTAAAGAGATAGAACAAAAATTACTGAAATTCATGTGAAATAACAAAAGAATCTCTGAGCAAAAAAGAAAAAAGAGAATACATGTATTACTATTCCAGACTTTAAACTATACTACAAAGCCATAGTAATTAAAACAGCATGGTACTGGTACAAAAACAGATAATCAGACCAATGGGACAGAATTGAATGCCCTGAAATAAAACAACACATATATAGTCAACTAACCTTTGAAAAAGGAGTGAAAAACTCAGATTGGAACAAGGACAGCCTCTTCAATAAGTTGTGCTGGGAGAATTGGACTAAGACATGCAACAAAATGAACCAAGACAACTCCATCTCACCAGTACAAAAATCAACTCAAAATGGATAAAAGACTTGGATGTAAGACCTGCAACAATAAAATACATAGAGGAAAACCTGGGCAAAAACCCTCCATGAATTACATTTCAGAAATCCATTTCTGGACACATACAACTGACAAAAAAAAATGAAGGGAAAACATAAACAGCTGGTGCTAAAGCAAACTAAAACACTCTGTACAGCAAAAGAGACAATAAACAATGTAAAAAGAAGCCCAAACCAATGGAAAAGAAATTTTGCCCTCCATACAAGTGATAAGGGTTTGATAAGGAATTCATACAGTTTAGCAAGCACAAAACAAGAAGCCCAGTCAAAATGGGGAGAAGATCTAAAAAGACACTTGTTCTTGTTCAAAGAATAAATACAAATGTTCAACAGGCACATGAAAAAATGATCAACGTCACTATCAATCAGGAAAATGCAAATCAAAACCACAATGAGATCCCACCTTATACCTGTAAGAATAGCCCACATCAAAAAAACAGGCAACAGCAAGTGATGGTGTGGATATAGAGAGAAAGGAATGCTCAACACTCTTACACTACCGTTGGGAGTGCAAACTGGTCAAGCCACTATGGACAGCTGTGTGGAGGACACTCAAACAACTGAAAGTGGAACTACCATTTGACCCAGCAATCCCACTACTGGGAATCTACCCAAAGTATACAAAATCACTAATAAAA
This sequence comes from Uropsilus gracilis, assembly GCA_004024945.1. Taxonomy (NCBI): domain Eukaryota; kingdom Metazoa; phylum Chordata; class Mammalia; order Eulipotyphla; family Talpidae; genus Uropsilus; species Uropsilus gracilis. The sequence continues at coordinate 56,888 of PVHY01005110.1, read as the reverse complement.
AAAAGGACACCTGTTCTTGCATGTTTACTGTAACACTATTTACAATTAACAAGATATGGAAACAACCCAAATGCCCCAAAACAGATGAATGTCTGAAAAAATGTGGTATATTTACACAATGGAATACTGTGCATCAATCAAAGAAGACAAACTTTTGTCATTTGCAGCAGTATGCATGGAGCTACAAGGAATCATCTTAGTGGAAATGGAACTATCATTTGATCCAGCAATCATGCTTCTGAGAATCTACCCAAAGGAGAATTCAATACTGATGCAAATAGACACCTGTACTTGGATGTTTATCACAACACTATTTATAATTGCAAGGACATGGAAACAATCCAAATGTTCCAAAGCAGATTAATGGTATATATGCAAAATGGAATATTACTCATCAATTAAAAGTGACAAATTTGATGAATTTGAGATAACATGGATGTACCTAGAATGAATCATATTAGCAGAAACAAGTCAGAAAGAAAAAGACTGAAACCAAATGGTTTCACTAATATATGAATATAGGAATATAGGAAAAACCAACAAAAAGGCCAGAAGATCTGTTCTGATTTTTTCTCCTAACAACCAAACTAAAGTATAGAACTAGGTGTCAAGGGATGCATGAGAGTGGTCAGTGAGGGGAGGTGGTGGGTGAACCTGGGAGAATACAAAGATGTGGAGTGTATCTTTGTTTATATATAATGTAATTATATATATATTATATTATTTAAAAAAGAAATAAAACTCAAAATCCAATACTCAATTGCCTAATAGAAAAAGCACTAATTATTAGCTGTGTTAAACACTGTTACAAGCTAATCATGCCAGTCAATAAAACCAGTGAGTAGAAATGCAAATTTATTCATAACTTTATTGCCACAAATAAAATAATAATTTCCTGGCTCTCACAGTTCTAAACACAAGTTCTATCATATTGTTACCCAATGGCAGCTGTATTCTTTACAGTTACTGATCTGTGCTTTGCTTTCTTGAGTGTCCTAGATTGTGGTTTTCAATACCCATGTACCTTTCTCAGGGAGATCAATAACACACCCAGAAAACAACAGCAATTTACCTTAGAATTTTTCTGAGAAAAGAGTGTCCCTAATTATCACAAGTCCTTAAATAGTACATAAGAATCACAGATTTCCCTATACTCCTTTTTTCCAATGCATTGTAGCCAATTACTTTTTGCAATGTTCTAAAAGTGAGACAAGCTCTCAAACTCATTCTCTCTACTTGTTGATTTTAACAACAAATAAAACCATATTTTTTCCAAAGAAAAGTTAAATTTGCAAAAGTAAGTATATTGCATAAGCTACTATTTATCGTAATGAGATAAATCCCTAACTTCTTCTATAGTATAAGCTTTTAAAAAATCCCTCCAGCCAGTTAGAAAAAATTAAAAGCTTTCCTATATCTCCCTGAGTACTGTCATAAATGAACACACCAATTTTCTGATTTAACCAACTTCTTAGTAAAGAAACCCTTTACTTTAAACCTAAATAAATAGTGATTATAAGTTTTTTTCAATAGCTACTTACATTTCTTGGCAGATTTTTGTCATATATATATAATATATATATGAGAAGTAAGAAAGTCATTTTTGTCCAACTGTCATGGAATAATCAGCATCATGGAATAATCTCTATCTTCATCAAAGTTCAATTCTACCCACTTTATATCAAGGAAATAACTGCATTTTAAATATTGGAGTACTTATATCAGCTTCCCTTAACTTTGATGTTCACTTACATGGTGAAAGCTTAGTTGCAAGCTGAATTTACAAGTTTGTTAGGCAAGCAAGTTTTTCTCTTAAGAAATTCTATACTTTACCCCAAGTTCATCTTCACACAATATTGTAAAACTTAAAAGCAAAAAACAAAAAAACCATTGTCCTTCCATTATAAGGAGAAACTCATTACTGCCTAGATTCTATTACAGAATTGTCTATGATCCAATCATATTTTCAAAGACCTTTGTGGTGATTTCATACTTATTGTTGTTTGTTGATGTTTTCTATCTTATAATAACAATAAAGTTTTAACAGGCTGGAACCACCTTTGCAGATCTTAACTTGCTTTGCTTGAATATTACCTTTTGCCAGAAGCAAAAACCAACCTGGATGATAATACCTGCTGCACTCACTAGAGATTGCCAATAGCAAAAAAAATTAAATGAACTAATACATATAATGAAAAGACATATATGAATCTTGAATGTTTAAAGAAACTGAGTATTCCTGACCTCAAAATCAGGTTCAATTTAAAAAGTTTAAAAGACTAAAGAATTCTTAATGTTTTCCAAATATTTCACTCTTTTAGTTATTTTTTATTGGTTGCACCTATCATCTATCTATCTATCTATCTATCTATCTATCTATCTATCATCTATCATCTATCATATCACTGTCTACCTGATACTCAATTTTTCAATTTTTCTTAAGCATTTGTTTGTTTTTCCTATATCTCTCAAATAAGTGAGACATTCCATATTTTTATTTTTCTTTCTGAGTTGTTACTGCTAAGATGATTCATGCTTGCTCCATCCATTTTGCTGCAAATGATGTTTGTCTTCTTTGATTGATGCATAATATTCTATTGTGTAAATATAGCACTTCTTTTTCAGTCATTCATCCATTTTGGGGCATTTGGGTTGTTTGAATATCTTGGTTATTGTAAATAATGCTCCAGTAAACATGCGAGTAAAGGTGTCCCTATGGATGAGTGTTTTTGCTTACTTTGGGTAGATTCCCAGTAGTGGGATTGCTGGGTAGAATGGTAGTTCCACTTTCAGTTGTTTGGAGGGCTCCTCCACACAGCTTTCCATAATAGCTGGAGCAGTTTGCAAATCCATCATCAATATGAGTGTTCCTTTTCTGCACATCCACACCAACACTTGTTGCTGCCTATTTTGTGTGTGTGTGTTTTTTTAATACAGACCATTCTCACTGATGTAAGATGGTATCTCAGTGTGATTTTGATTTGCATTTTCCTGATTATTAGTAATGTGGAACATTTTTAATATGCCTATCGGCCATCTGTATTTCCTCTTCTCCCCATTTTTTGACAGGGCTTCTTTTTTGTGTTTGCTAAGTTGTATGAGTTCCTTGTGGGTTTTGTTATCAAACCCATATCACTTTTTATGGGGGGCAAAATATTTCTCCCAGTCAGTTGGGTTTCTTTTTGTTGTTGTTGTTCATTATCTCTTTTGTTGTACAGAAGCTTCTTAGTTTGATGTAGCCCCAGCTGTTCATGTTTTCCTTCATTTTTTTGTTAGCTGTAAATGTGTACAGAAATGGATTTCTGAAGGGTAATTCATGGAGGGTTTTTGCCCAGGTTTTCCTCTATGCATTTTATGGTTTCGGGTCTTACATGCAAGTCTTTTATCCATTTTGAGTTGATTTTTGCACAAGGTATGAGGGCGTTATCTCAGTTTATTTTTTTTTGCATGTCATGGTTCATTTTTCCCAGCACCTTTAAAAGGAACATTTCAACATAATAAAAGCTATATATGACAAATCTACAGCAAATATCATTGTAAATGGGGAAAAACTGAAATAATTTCAGTTAAGATCTGGAACCGGGCAAGGATGCCCACTCTCACCACTCTTTTTCAACATAGTACTGGAAGTCCTAACTAGGGCAATAAGACAAAAGAAAGACATAAAAGTAAGTTAAATAAGGAAAGAAGAAATAAAGCTATCATCATATGCAGATGATATGATACTCCATGTACAGAACCCCAAAAAAACTCCACAGAAAAGCTAATTGAAATAATAAATCAATTCAGTAAGCTAGCTGGGTACAAAATCAACATACAAAAATCATTGGCGTTCATATATACAAAGAATGAGTCAGAAGAAGAAGAAACTAAAAAAAAAAAAAAACAAAACAAAACTCTCCATTTAACATTGCACCAAAGGAAATTAAATACTTGGGAATATGGGAATAAACCTAACAAAAGATGTGAAAGATCTATACAAAGAAAACTATAAAACATTCTTAAAAGGAAAAGAAGACATAAAAAAAATGGAAAGACATTTCTCTTCATAAATTGGGAGAATCAACTTTATCAAAATAGCCATACTACCAAAAGCAATCTATAAATTCAATGCAATTCCAATAAAAATTCCAATGACTTCCTAAAAGAGATAGAACAAAAATTACTGAACTTCATATAGAACAAAAGACTATAAATAACCAAAACCCTCTTGACCAACAAAAAGATAATGGAAATATTACAATCCCAATATAAACTTATAGACTTCAAACTATACTACAAAGCCATAATGCTTAAAACAATATGGTACTGGTACAAAAAACAGACAAACAGACCAACGGACCACATTTTATTTCTGAGTGCCCAGAAATAAAATCACACATATATAATCAACTAATCTTTGACAAAGGGGCAAAAAAGGGGCAGTCTTTCCAAATATTTTACTATTCTAATAATATGTCATATAAATAAATGCCAAAGAGGCTATTAAAAATACTGTGACTGGTAATTCTTCCACACAATCAGCTTTAATAATACTTTTGAATCTTTTAAGGGCTCTGATATATAAAGTGAAAATGAAAAGCAGTAAATGAAAATTATAAATCATATAGTAGCTGTAATATATATATATACACACACATACAAACATGCATATACTATATATAGCATAACTACACTATATTTATATACTCTATATAGATGATACAGACTGTGTTTCTTAACATATCTAGGATTCAGACCTAGTGAATGCAAAACAGAGTGACTTATCTCTAAGAAGGGCAAGTTAATACATACTAAATATACAGTCAAGATATAAAAAATAAGGGAGCCCCCAAGAAAGTCCAAGACTTGGATCTTTCTCTCTCTCTTTCTCTCTCTCTCTCTCTTTCTTCCTCTCTCTCTCTCTCTCTCTCTCTCTGATGTAATTCTCAACAACAAACATAAAATGGAGAGTAGGCAAAAATTTCATGGACAGAACCAACTAAGCCATGCAAGCAAAACTTAATTAAGCTTATTCTGCAAAATAAGCAAAACTTAATTTAGGGTATTTCTTATGAATACATTGAAAATTAAGAAACACACCTTAAACCTTAAACTGTTGATCACTGAACAATGATGTAATCATTGAACCAGTTTCCATCACTAGGGAAGCTGTATGTTAAAACCAATTACAGCAAAGAATAAGCAGCCTCCATATTCTCACTATATAATGTGTCTTAAAAGAATAGTGAACCTCTGACCCTTATTGCATTGTTGGTTTGAGAGCTTCCAGTTTGCAAGCTTTTTATGTATACAATAAATACAAAAAAAATGTATACAATACATTTTATGTATACAATAAATACAAAAAAACTCTGACTAATTAATATTTTTGTGGTTTAAATTCTACTTCTAAATTTTTCATTTAAGTAGTATATATCATTCTGCAAGGATAAGCACACCTTGTTGATTTGGTACATTTATACATTGCAACATGACTATCAGGTAGCTTAAGCTAACCTCTATAATGTCATATAATTATCATTTCATTTTTGCAGTAAGAATATTTAAACTCTAGTCTCTCAGCAATTTTGAAGTGTATATAATACAGTATTGTTAACTATAATCACCGTGCTGTGTATTAGGTCTCTAAGACTTATTTATCTACTACTTGCAAGTTTGTAATTAGAAAAAAAAAAAAATACCACAAGGTAAGATTGTTTCATATTAGCCTCTAAGGAAAAGAGTTAAATTGTGTGTGGGGTTTTTGTTGCCCAAGGTATGGCAATTTTAGCAAGATAATTACCCTCTTGACAGGAAATTTCTCCCTAATGAGCTTTAAATATACACAGGTTAGATTCAAACTGGAACATTTCTCTTTGTTCTTCTGTTTTATTCTCATTTTTCCCTCCCCCTTCTCTCATTGTATGTCTCATTTCACATTTCATTTTCTTTTCTCCACTTCTTCCTAATAGGTGTTAACTATATTCTTTATAACAACAATTTGGACCCAGATTATAGAATATGAATTTAATTTTGAGAGTACCTCTGTTAATGATATACTGTTATATAAGAGAATTGATGATGTGATTATGCAAGGGTCATGTTAGGTTTGAGAACTTGTTATATTTTCTGAATTGGGTGAAAACATTTCTTCATGTTTGTGTGCTGTCTTCTGAAAATATTTAATTAAATACACATGAGAAAGAGATAAACCAGTTAGAAATTTCTTAAGGAGTGATTCCAGGAAAAATAGTGCAGACTGCCTTTGATGATGATAAAATCTATTCTGTGAAGTCATTCCTAAGTCAGTCACCTTTGGCTGAAACAGAGAACTGGAAAACAAAAAATAGAAGAAATGCAAAGTTTGATTTTATTTTTGGATATTAAATTCTCTTTATGAATATAATAGGAAAGAATAATTTTATTAGTTCTGGGGGAATGCAGAATTTGGTGATGGCTGGAAGTATGCAATGTGCAATGATGAAATTCTTCCTATCCATAAAATTTTGGATTTTATATTGTTCACCTTTTATTCTAAGACTATGTTGGTATTTGCTGTGTAGTTTATGTACAGAATAGTAAGTTTCATTTAACCACATAGCTGAATAATAGGCAAGATGGAATATAGACTAAGAAGTGACTTGAATATAAACTAAGAAATCTATATTAGACTGGAATATAGACTAAGAAGTTTAAGTTTCCACTGGCTCAAAAGGATTATAAGCCATAGATATTTTATTGTATATTTTAGAAAATAGATATGGGCAGAATTTACAGTTTCTACATTTGGACCATGCCCTGTATTGCCCATAGATATTTTAAAAAATAATTTTTTCTGTACAGTTTTAAATATTTCACTTTATTTTCCAGAAAATTATCCAATCTTCTATAAACAAGTTGCATATATGTTTATCCTTCTCTTCTAAGGGGTAAGACAATAGAGTATTTAGTATAAAACTCCCCAGCACTCAATAGGAAATGAAAAAAGAGCAGAGTCCAAGGAAGTTTTTTTAAAGAAAAATCCACAACAATTTATAATGTAGGCGTTTTCATCTGATTCATCATCTGTAACAATCACTTGAGAACTGAGATCACTCTTAACCGTTGTAATAATGAAGACAGAATTAAGACCACCAGTCAACATCACTTACATTTTTGCATTAGGACCTTCTTACCTAAAATGGTAAGCCTGAAAGTAACAAAGTTACATGTTTGTTTCAGGGATTTCTATAAAATATATTTTTTTGGCAAGTAACTCTGTACACAGAGCTTATTTTCATTGCAACAAATTTATGATGTGGGCTGGAAGTTTGCTTTTGAAACAAATGCATACTAATGAAAAATTGCATGAAGATACTCAACCATTACTAAACTCAGGTCATGAATGTTGCTCAATTCTTAGTTCCTCATATTCAGTAAAGTGCCTTGAAGTATTGCTGTCAGACTCCAGAAGTCTATAAAAACCTTTTAGTACACTACTAACTCTCTATCAAGGTGACACTCATCCTGGCTATAGTGGGGTTAATTAATTTTAAGTTTGTTTGATCAACAGGTAAATTCTGGGGAGATTATTTTTGGTGAAGTTATTAATTAACCTATAATAATACTATCTCTAATATACTTGAGATAAAACTAGTAATATTGTTAATAGATGGAGACAAAAATGACAAATATGCTGTTGCATTCAATGTTTTCCAACTTTTTCTAGTTTATTAATATTCCTTCAGAGATTACCTGCAATTAACATAATTTAAATTCATTTATTTTTAATTTGATCTTTTTCAGAAATTTTATAAAGCAAGTGCCCAACTTTGTGCATTTTACCTAATTATAGGTTATAAAAACCAACAGTATTGACATGTTAACATTCAGTAATTGGTAATAGTCAGTGAAGAATTTTAAACCTCTATTAAGTTTAATAAACTAAAAGGAGATCAAAAACAAATGCCCAAAGGGTTTAATTTGTAAAAGGAAAGGATTAAGGTTGGAAAGAAGTAATTTTCTAACTCAGAGACAAGAAGCATAAATAATCACTGGAGAATCTCCCTTTCTAGATATACCAATTATCCTGCATGTTCTGAATGTACTAACAAGCTTTCCTGAGGGGTAAGAAAAACATCCTCTAAGGTTTTTAAAATTCTTCATTTGTATGTTTTTTGTACTAAAGCTTAATTTCTATATAAGGAATTATACAATTCTTTGGACAAAACACGAATACTTAGAAAATGTAGTTATTATTTCACAAAGTTGAAATTCTTAGTATTGCTTGCTGAGATAATCTTCCCCAAATGAACCAGATTTTTTGCAGTTTCTTTTATACATATACAATATTTCTCATTATGTTTTTTCTCACTAATGAAAAATGTTGTCTTAGTCAGCTCAGGCTGCTATAACAAAATAGCCCAGAGAAGAGGCTTACACAAAGACATTATTTTTCTCACAGTTTTAGAAGAGTTGATGTCAAAATTCAAGGTGCTTCCAAATTCAGATGCTGGTTACAGTCTCCATCTAGCTTGCAATAATTGCTTTTACGCTGTGTCCTTAAATGATAGTGAGAGAGAAATAAGCTCTGGTCTCTCTTTCTCTTCCTATATTAGCACTAATAACATCATGGGATCCCAATCCTCATGACCTCAGCTAAACCTAATTATCTCCCTTAGATCCAACCCCAAAATAGAACATCAGGGATTAGGATTTCAACATATGAGTTTAGAATGGAAACCATAAACATTATTCCATCTATAATAGATAAGTTATATGATTATTAGCCAACAGTCTTCAAGAATTACTATTTCCATAATTGTAATCACACTACACATGTTCTCAAGAACCTGGGTCCATAATTCACTTTCTCATCATTCTTCCTAAATAAATCTTCATTTTATTCTTTTCTAGGCTTTTTTGCTACCTTATGTGATGATGTTTGATGATTTACCATCTTACACAAAATATAAGCTTCTGTAACTGTGTGATCCATTAATATAATCTGTGGCAAATATCCTCAACTTTTTTTTTTTGTATTTCCAGTACTTTACAAAGTATCAAGAATACAAGTAAATATTGGATATATGTATGACATGAAATAGCAGATGTGAATGAATGAATAAATATCTTATTCATTTATTAACTTTTAAACGCAAAGCAAAACACAATTTATTCCCTGACTTTCATCTCATCTAGATGACGCATAACTTCCCCAAAGTAGAAGATTTTAAGAAAATAGATTATGAATCCAACTTATCTAGACATTTTAAAATTGAACTTTTCAGTATAACATTATGCAAGTTTCAGGAGTACATTATTATAAATCAATCTGTATATATACCACATTAAATTCACCACTAAAAGTCTAATCCCATCCTTCACTAGTTGATTCTTTTTATCCAATTTACCCACACCCCCACCCCTTTCCTTCCACACCTTCTAACCATTAATTTGGTCTCAATAGTCTAAAAGTTCATATCTGTTTTAGCTTCTCTGTTTGTTGTTTTCTTTCTATCCCCCAAGTGAGTGATACAATGTTTGTCTTTTTCTCTCTGGATATTTCACTGTTTAATTCCTTTGAGCTCTAAGTTGTTGCAAATGGCAGGAATTTATATTTTTTATAGCTGAATAGTATAGCTGAATGGTATACATATATACAATGGGATACTATATACAGTGGTATTTATATATCTATATATATATATACACATATAGATATAAGCACATATATAGCACATCCTTAAACACTGTTAGTAGGAAAGTAAAATGGTTTAGTCACCATAGAAATTTTCTAAAAATAATAATTGAGCTATATATTTGCTACTTGTTTGCTAGCCTGTGCTCCTGGTTCTTGTCTTTGTGAATTGCCCTTCAGTGTTTGTTTCTGACCCACAGGTTAATTGTTTGCTAATCTGCTCTCTTGGATTCTTGTTACTCAGCCCACCTGGTTCTTGCTTGCTAATCTACCTGTTCTGTCCTTGTTACTAAACCCATCAGATAATTGTTGCTAATCTGTCCTTCTTGTTCTTGTTACAGACCCACTGGCTAATTGCTGCTAACATGTTAATTGGCCCTTCTGGGTCTATATCCAAAGAAACTAAAATCAGTATCTAGAAGAGCTATCTGAACAGCACTGTTCATTGCTATATTGTTCACAATGGCCGAGATATGGGCACAGCTAATAGGCTTTCAATAAAGGAATTTATCATGATGTGGTATATATACAGTGGAATATTATACATATGTAGTAAAAATGGAAATTCTACCACTGACAACAAGACAAATGAAATGTGGGGGCATTGTGCTAAGTGTAATAAACCAGACAGAGAACAACAAATATTAGCTTATCATTTCCATGTGAATTTTTTTAAAAGGCCAATTATATCGACAATAAATTTTTGGCTTCTAGGAGCTCAGGGAAGAGGGAAATAAGGTGATATAGACTACACATTTTCTGTTATAAGAATAAATTCTGAGGACCTACATACAGTGTGGTGATTATGGTTAACAGTACAATATTGTATTTAAAAACATAAGTAAGAATGCATCTTAAGCATTTTTAAACACACACTCTACAAACACAGCTATATGAACTGATGAGTGTTAATTATCTTCATCCTGGTAATTATGTCACAAGTATGTATACAATTGCCATATTGTACATTTTAAGAGTATGTGCGTTTACTGATTACTTCTCAGTAAATTAAATTTTTTTTCCTTAAGAAATTCTCAACCAGCCAGAAGCATAAATTAAGTGACATGATGAATGTTCCCATTATACGTTCCATTTATATTTTTACTAAAAAAAATAGAAATAATCATTTTCTATTACCTGTTCATATCTATTTTCCATAATTGGAAAACATAAAATTATTTTCTCTAGCCTGTCAGTTTTTTTTTTATTATTATTAATTGATTGCAAGTCCTTGGGAGACAGAAATTCTTCCTGCTAGCATTCCAAATTTTTGATATTTGAGACATTTTCCTTCCTTGTTTCCAACATATTAATTTACTAATTGATAATCATTATAATTTTCCTAAATAATTTTCATTCTCTCCAGTTTATATCTAGTGTTACTTCATGTTTTTCAAATATTACCACTATATCTTTATGTCTTGGTATGAGTACCAGAGATCCTCTACCTTTAATCTTTTCAAAATTGGTTTTGACTTTTAGATTCTTAGAATTTTAATATAAATTTTAGAAATAACTTTAATTTCCAAAATTACATGAGATTTTCATTGAAATTGAATTTAATCTAAAGAACAACTTAGCACTGCCATCTTAACAATATTGAATAATAAGATGTATAATCAGGGTATATGTTTCCATTTTTCATATCATGTTTTTCTCTCAGAAATGTTATAATTTTTAGAGATGTCAAATATCTTTAGCCAATCATATTTCAAAGTATTAGACATGTAATACTATTGTCAGTATTTTTCATTTTATTTTAATTTATGATTATTTGTTTTTATTGAAGTAACATTGCACTAACATTATGCAAGTGTCAGGTTACATTGCTGAGATTCAACATGTTCATCTATTATATTATGTAGTATTTAGGTACATATAATTACTTTTTGCTTAGTGAAATTATATTCTGCAGCCTTGTCAAACTCACCTGTTAGTTTTAAGAACTGTTTAGACCTCTTAGCCCTTTCTACTTAGTTAACAATGACATACAAAACAAAAGAAAGTTCTATTTCCCTTTCAACCAATGTGTCTGGAAATTCTCTGTTTCACTTTACTGCCAGCTAACAAACTATTACAATGTTGACAATATATTCTATGATGAGAGGATTTCCCTTGTCTCGTTCTCAATGGAAAGAGATTTTTTTTTTTTGTCATTCACCATTAAAAATTATTATAGGTGTATGTATTTCACAAAATCCTTCAAGGTTCGGTAGTTTCCACATGTTCCTAGTTTACTGAGAGGTTGTTTTTTTTTTTTAAGTTTTTAAATAAGGCAAAATGTAGTGATTGATTTTTCAATGTTAAATTACCCTTGTGTAACTGGTATAAATCTAATTGGTCATGACATAATCTTTTTATACGTTGTCAAATTCTATTCAATAAAAACACATCTCTGTTCTTCATGAATATAGGTATGTGGTTTCTTTGTAATGACTTTTTTGATTTTCTTATCAGAGTAATAACCTCATAGGATAAGTGAGGAAGTGTTTCTTCCTATTAAATTTACTCGGAGATTTTATATTAAAACTGGTATTATTGCTTCCTCAATGTTTTATAGATATGACTAGTGAAGATATCTGAGTGTGGAGCAGTATGTGTGAATGGATTTTTATTAAATAAAGTTAAATTTACTTAGTAGATGATGGGGTAATCAAATTATCCCTTTTTTTTTCTTCAACAGCAGTGGTCTGAAAGCTGTCCCAAAACACTGCTCACTATAAATTAAAGCTAACACAGTATCAAAATTGGGGGACAGATTACTGTGGGTTCTCATGCCTGCACCCTTTACTGTAAGACACCACCTGGCCTCATAGTGAACCAACAATAGGATTCATGAATAAATGAGAGATTGGGGAAAAGTGAGCATTTCTAAGGTCACGAATGGCTGAATATCTTACCTGAGATAGCATCTGCCATATCCGTAGCCCCAACCAAAAGCTGCTCATTCAAGATGGTGACACCCCTCAGTCACAGCCTGGAGCCACTGACATGGGAAAGCATCGGAGTAAGAGTCAATTTCCAGAGTAGCTGGAGGCACTTACAAGCTGCACTGCTGGGACCGTAACAGCCAGTGCACCTACTCTGGGTCACCAGTGCTAGCTAGGTGCTGGACTAGAGGCTGGGTCACCAGTGCTAGATGCTGAACTGTCCAGGCTAGAGGCCACCACTCCAGGAGGCCTTGGGGAGGATCACAAGTGGAAGCCAGCTGTCAGCAGCAGCAGACACACGTCAACAGTGTTGTCGGCCAGAGTGCAGATGCTGTTATCGCAGACCCTTTAGAGACACCAGGCCCAGGCCAACTGGCACAGGCATCTGGTGCCATCAGCAGGTGATATCAGTCAAGGTGATACAGGGTAGTGACATGGTTGAAAATTGTATTAGCGCCAAAATACCCTGGTGGGCGGATTCTAAAGAACTACAAGAGAGAATGGGAAGTAGGAAGAGAGGGGTATAAAATAGGGAGGAGAGAGGAAAGAGGAAAAAAAAAGAAAGACTAGCTGAGAATGGTGGACTGAGAAAACAGGCCCACATGGCCTGGCCACGAGAAGCCCCCTGGAAGAGTGAGCTGGAGGTGGCAAGGAGCCACATGGTGGGACTGTGGCCAGCAGAGACATCGCCAGTATGGAGTTGGATGCCAGAATGAGAGGCAGGGGGTGACCAGGGCCTGCTGAGGGTAGGCCTGGTGGATTTGACCAGATGCTGAAGGTGGACCTGGTGAAGAAAATGGCTGGAGCAACAGCAAAGTGGCATATTTGGAAAGCTGATATTGCATCAGCATCTGTTGGAAAAGTTTGAAGAATCTTGGAGAAGCAGAGCAGCTGAAAATGTTGGAGAGAACAGAAGCAAAGAGAAGATGCCACAGAAAGAATGGACTTTGCAGAGTGCCTGCCTCACTTTGGAGAGGAAAAGAAGTGCTATCTTGGACATGTGCCTTGGGGAACTTGGGGACTGAAAATGGTAACTGGGGTAAGATAACTGGTCATTTGTGGCAAAAAGACTTTTCATTTTCCTAGTTAACTTCCCTTTTAAAAAAAAACAAATTGTTAAAATTGTATTTGTCAATGGCTCCACGTGATGAGACCCGTTTTCAAAGAGTGGAGACAGGAATGGTGGTTTGGCTGCAATTTCAAGTGAATATGACAGATGGAGGTCATGAAGGTCTAAAATTGTCTACAAAATACTTCTCAAGATTCCAGATGAATCTTACCATTGAGTTGGTTTATGAAGATCTGTATGAATCCTCACCCTTGGGAGCCTCAGCTCATATCTCCTGACTTATACTCCTGATTGCCCATTACAATTCCAACTCCAATAGATGGTGATGAGACCGTCTGATTTTCAATTCTACCACTATACCTAAAGGGACACCTGGCTGGATGCATCCAGATCAACCTACAGCGAAGTACACTCAGGGAAGATGCTCAGGGAAGGCGCTCCTCCTAGTGGCCTTGAATCCCACCCGGGCTGAGGGGGCTGGCCCACAGACTGTGCAGGCCACCAGCAACTACACTAATCTACACCCTGGTAGCAGCAGCCCTCTGACTCCTGTTCAATCTTATCTAAGTAGTTGAAATAATAGTCAAGCTTTTGATCAGTATCCTAATTTCCATACCTGTGGCAATGTTTCTCATTCCTGATATTCATCATTTATTTGAATCTTATTTACAAATTTTATATATCTTACCCAGCTTTTCCAGATATCAGTCATCAACATCACTAGTATTCCATTTTCTACTTTGATTTCTGATTTAATCTCCATTATTTTCTTTGTTCTCCATATCTTGGATGCAAATTGCTCTTTCAGAAATGGTTAAAGCAAAAGTTTAAATGAATAAATTTTCTGTTTCTGAAAATCTGGTTTTATAAATTTCCCTTTTAGCACCAACTACTTGAATAACATTTTGCTATGTTATAGTTTAATATTTGTTCAACTTAAAATATATTTTTTGTTTACTTTTTGATTTTAAGACAGTTAACACTAGGTGCTCTAAAGCATAAATCTCCTATTCTTCCTTTGGTTTTAATGTCTTCAGTAGATCCCAAAATATTTCAGTTAAAAAATATCCAGAATGTTCATGCAAACATCTAAAGAAGCCTCTGTTTTTTCTCTGTTCTACCTTAACACATACATGCAGCAAATTGAATACACTCAACTACTAAATAAATAAGAAAAATCCTGCCATTTGTAACAACATGGACAGATCAGTGGAAAAAGGCAAACACCATATCATTTCACTCAAATGAGGAAATTAAAGAAACCAAACAAATCTATGAGCTAAATAAAACAAAAATATAGTTTTAGATTATAAGACTAAAGGAGTGGTTGCCAGAAGGGAAGACAAAAGGGTTAGTGGGGAAATAAAATAAAAATAGTTAATTGTGCGGTAGAGTATAGAATTGAACTTTTAGTGGTGAATATGTACACATGTTGATTCTTAATGATGTACACCTGAAATTTGGGTAAGATTATAATGCAGTGTAACTTCAATAAAGAAACATGATAAAATTATTTATTATTTATAATTTTAACTTTATATTTATATCATACTTCATAATAGCATATAA
The DNA here is from genome assembly GCA_004024945.1 of Uropsilus gracilis. NCBI lineage: Eukaryota > Metazoa > Chordata > Mammalia > Eulipotyphla > Talpidae > Uropsilus > Uropsilus gracilis. Next base: position 41,659 of record PVHY01005110.1, on the reverse strand, counting down.
GTAATGCTTTATAGTCCATAAATTGCTGATGTATGTTTATAAGTATACATACAAAATATTAATAGTCCATTTTCTTATAATAATACATTCCTACACTTGACAAAAACTTTGAATCTTTTGTTTATCTCTTGGCTGAGTCTTACTTTTCATTATTCCATCTAGGGGGCCTCATGTCCCAATATCCAGCAAAGGAAACTTTATCACCCTAGTCATAAGGGTTATACATATTTCATTTACAAAATAAAGGCAAAGAAAAACTCTTTTATTCTGTTGACCTCTTCTCACCAATTCTGAAAACCAAGTTGTATAAAAAAATTACATGGGAGTAAGAACGTCACCCGCTGGAAGATGTAGAAGGAGGGAATACATACATATAGTGGGTGACTTGAAGCCCACCTTCTAAGTTTCTTGTAATCCTTTTGGTGTGAAGACCACCACAACTGTCCAGTATAAATTGGGTTAAAAAACTTTTTATACACTGTCTTGATTAAATCAATGTGCTCTTTGAAAACACAGGGTCAAACTAGTGGTGTTTGGTTTATTTAGTCACTGAATTATTTCATTCTTTTTAAATTTATTGTTTTCATTTTCATTGTTGTTGTGTATATAACTCTGAAAAAGCTTCATGAATCTTCCATTGTTGAATATCCAAATGGTCCAAAATATTTCAGAGTGATTAAGGGAAATCATTTCATACTTTCATTTCTTCTTTTTTCTTTAAAATAAAATTAAATTTCAAGGTTCCTTTTGATCATTCATCATTACATGTTATGGCTTAATCTTTTTCTTATGTGGACATTTTCTTTCATTGACAGTATATCTTCACTTAAGTTGGCTTTACTTTTCCAAATCAACATTCTGCAAAAGTGATGTTTTTAATAAGATGTAATATTAAAGACAGGGCCAACATTAATTTTTAAAAGATTTTTCAAGTTATAGAAAAATGTTTCATGTGGGCTAAAATTCCATCCTAAATAAAATGAACTCCAGAAATGGTAAGTCACTTTGAGCATTTAGAAGTAAAAGGCAGGTTTAGACAAACATAAGCACATATACTCACAAACACAATTGTAAAATAAAAATATTTTTGAAGCTATCGCTGCATAGAAAATAACATAACACCTGAGAGAATAATTTGGATGTACTGACATATAATTCATATCATATGAATAATTTTCATGATAAAAGTTAAATGTTAAATGAAGTTAGAACTGAAATTTGCTAAATACAACTGAGCTAGCTAGTTTTAAAATAATGTTTCCAATAATCTGTTGGTTATTTATTTCTGGCTTATTTTCAATAATTTGAGCATTATGTAGATAAATAATGCATTAAAAAAGAAAAAGAATCAAATAATACATTAAAGAGGACTTGGTAAAAATAAAACAATCCTTTTCAGTATAGATTAATCATACTATCAACTTCCTGCATTTTTTATAAATTTTCAGTGAATGTGTTTGAAAAATGCTGAAATATGTCTGAATTTTCCAATTATTATTCTAAAAATCTATGAAAGTGTTCACACTGACAGTGAGTTCTGGCTTTATTTTCTTTTGCTGTGTAGAGTCTTTTTGAAAATCTTCCTACTAGCATGAAATAGATATCATTTCATATTTTCCAAGTTTGATTTTATGTTTTTTGCCCAATCATATTTGTTGCTTTTTTTTAACTTTTTAGAATTTTATAAGATTCACTAATTTCTTTATATGTAAAATATTACTGTTATACACTTGCATTTTAAAATAATAAGAGGAATATATGTATATTAAAAGTTTTTGCTAGTTTTATAGCAAATATAAGTTGCAGATTATCATCCCATCATATAATGTCTACATGGCTAAATAAACTTTTGGATGTTAAGGCAAACATTTAGAATATATCAGATATTTCATTGACCTATTTTCAAATTCATCTTTATTACTGTGCAGCCTTGTATGACTGTTGAGACCCTGATACCCAAGATTACATAGATGCGAATTCAAAATCATTTATTAAATTGACAGTTCAGTGTCCATTATATGCCAAGCACTGGAGATTCAGGCACAAATTACAGTTTTTGCCTTTTAGGGGGGTTATGCTCTACCACATCTAAAAGTAAACTTTAGTATTCAGATACTGTTTGCCACCCCCACAGTCCCACCAACAAATCTATTCTCTGTCCTTCTCGGCTTTGTTATGGATTGAACCTGTGGGTAAATCAGTCCTCTGCCTTCACTTTTACCTTTGAATTGTCTTGAGAGAATGGGATGCACTGGCAGGAGATTGCTGAATAGAAAAGACAGGTCAGTGTATTTTTATCCCTATGTCGCTATCATTTTATTTTCACATTTTGGGAAGATGCTAAGTGACTACCAGAAGAAGGCTGTGACGCTCCAGCTTCCCTCTTATATTCTCTTTTTTGCTACTTCTGACTTAGGAGTGATAATGGCTTCTTACATGTGCTTAGCTACAGTTTTCTCAACATTAGTTTTTGAATTCTTTAACCCTGCATCTATATTTGTTAACTATTATCACTAAATTCTCTTGAATTGGTTTTTCTTACTAGCATGTGCCCTTCTACTTTATCTCATGACTTACAGAGAATGCATACTAAACATTATCTGCTATTCTTTGTTTGAGATGAAAAATAATATTAAATAATGTTAAAAAACAAGAAATGACATTAACTGAGGTGAAGTAATATTAATAAAATATCAATGCAAATAATTATTTTTCCTACAAAATAGCTCACATGCTCATATTAAATCAGACTGCAGCTTGGTAACTTTTCCGTGTACTGTTTTAATACCACTAAAACATTGTTTCTATCCCCAGTGATTTTTCTTTCACCTAAAATCATTGGATTTTCTTTTTGATCATCTACAATGGTGTCTCAAAAATATGATTGATTTCACAAACATATTAGTTGTTTGCAAGGGTCAAAGGGATAACAATTGGATCTTTAAATAATCATAAGCTTTAGTTTAACTTCCCCACAGCTAAAGAGTTTCTGCTTTTTTTGTATTCACATTAAATCCCGCTCATTTGACCACCTAAACAGGGAGGCAGAAGTACCACTACCATAAACAGCAATCTCCAGACACCAAACAGATTCTATTTGGTCCCCTTGTGGTAGGAACATAACTTATGGAGGCAAAATAACATACTGAAATCATATTAAAACTGTGGTATTTTCTAGGAACCTACTGCAACATCTTTTTCAAGAGAAGAAATTCAACTTTAAAGTAAAGCAAGAAAGTATAATCTCTACATCATCAGCAAACAGTATATAATTTACCTTAGAAGGAAACTATATGTACAAATATATAGCATTTTTTCATAATCATAGATATTTTTAAATCTATGTATTTTAAGGAATGAAATTTAATTTAGTATTGATATTTTGAAAAACTAATAGAACCTTTTCATATAGGTGTCTACACATGGGAATTATATACACCTTCAAATTAATTTATATATAAATTACATATTTATATATAAAAGAAACTTAATTGGATTCCCAAGTCTTTTTATGCCATTCTGAAATGACTGCATAAACTTCATTGAGATTTAATCTCCTCATTTACAAAATAAAGATGACAATCTCCCGTGTACTGATCCATAATTTTTGCCATGACGAGTTAATTATGCAAGTGACATGGGGCAGCAAAGAAGGAAGAGATAAGTTTCAATGAAAATTATTTGGTTGTGGAAACATACCAAATTTTCCTTTTTTTTTTTAGTTGCACTATTTGTTATTGAGGTAGCATTGGTTTAAAACACTGTATTCAATTTATTTGATTTAAGAGTATAAGGTCACACCTTTTCAGATGTATGTGATTACATCATACCACCAACAAAGCCCCAATAATCCCTTTTACAACAAGCAAGTGAACTCTGGCCCTGGAAGTTAATTCATACAAGAGGTTTCCAGTGTTTTATAAAGGCTGCATATGTTTCAAAAATGAGTAAAGTGTGTCTAAGAGCATTATAAACATTCTTAATATAGAGACAACTGTCTGACACTTCACATATTTTTCCACTGAGGATATTTTTCCAAAGTGGCATTCTTAGTTGTTTTCCAAATACATTTAATTTAGCTTTTCTATTATATTGGTATTTCATTTTTGAACTTGAACTAGTTCCAAGAGAATGAGCTTGATTCTCAGCTCTGCTATAAATTTGTCTAGCAGAAAAAAAATTTTGCCAATGTAAACAAGCAACTAAAGTGTAAAATATTTTGCTTTTAGATACGATAGTCAACTATCAATCATTCATTAAAGACACTTCAAAAATTATGTCAGGGAATGACTGGCAGAGTTTTCTAGATGACATAAATTAACTGTCATTGTCTAATAATATGCTTTCAAAAAAAATTATATAGGTCTATTTTGGGTGGGGGGAATTTAAGTTATCACTCAGACAATAGCCAAAAAGAAATGTAGTTTGAAGTCATTAAAACTTACAGTAGTGTTGAATCTTTTCCTTAGCTAAAGCTCAGATATGATCATAGGGCTAATTGAAATAGTTAAGAAGCAAAATACTGTTCTTCCCTATAAGTAAAACAAATGACACTTGCCCTCCACTGCCACATCGCAGTAAATATATAACCAGTAGGAAGTTTAATATTGCATATGGCAATAAAATATATCCAAGTTCACCTACAGTACTCCTTGAAACCTTGGCATGGTGACAAGACCCAGTTTAGGAAAGTGACAAATAGATGGTTCAAAATACTGAGTCCTGTCTTCACAGATTAAATAATAGCTTTCATTTATACATTTCCATTATTTATGAAATTCAATACACCTTCCAAAAAGCTATCAATCCATCAGTGACCTTGAATAAATGCCAGCATCAGTTATAGAGTGAGAAAAATTCATGTTTACAAACAGTAGAATTTGAAAAGAAGCTAAGTTCATGTGGGGCATGTTACAGCCTAAAAATAACATTGTGAAAATATAAAGACACTCTCAGATGTGTTTTCACCTCTCATCAGAAGAGAGGGAATAAAAACAGAATGTCTTTTTGTCTATTTAAATTTTAATATTGGCAGATACAAAAATGTCACCTACCAGTAAAAAAGTAGAAAAGAGCCTAAAATAAATGTGCTAACATTTACTAAATCACTTAGTGACAGAGAGAATAGCAAGAAATATATTCCCGAAATATAAGGTGCATCCATTGACTGGAAAACGTTAGACAACTCTCTTATCGTTTATTATACATGACATTTCAATTAAAAATGAGATAGTTTTTATTGAACAATGTATTGTAAGAAAATAGGCAAAGACAATATATATCATATCCAAATATTTTCTTTAAAGATGTCTAGCAAAGAGCAGATTTTAATTTTTATTTCATTTCCTATGTATCTTTTATTATTCCTTGGTAGACTTGTCTTCACAAAAATTCCAAGACATACTAAAAATACAATTTGAGTCAGATAATTTCTCATTATAAGCAGGAATAAAATACATTCTAAGAATATCTTCTAAGAATACACAAACTCTTTTTTCACTCTCGGACATAAAGGGTTTTTCTAACATATATGGAATTAAATATATTTGCAAGAAATATTCGTTTCTTGCAAGAATAATAAAATTTACTGAAAATGTACAAGAAACAAAGAAAACATGATAAAATATAATTTGACAATTAACTTTTTGGGAGGATTTGTAGATTTAACCAGTGTTAATAGAAACAGTGTGTAGATGTGGTATAGACTGCACAGTACTTCTCTGACATATATTCAAATGCACATATAGAAGAAGGTGGGTTGAAATTATAAAGCATTAATAAAGAGGGTTTCAGGCAAAAAAAGAAAACAACAACAAAAAACAAAAAGGCATGTACAAAGACCTTGGTATAGAAAGAAGTTTGGCAAGTCTGACAAACTAGAGAAAAGCTTTAAGGAAAACATTAAACCAAATTTTTAAAAAGTAATTAATAATATAGTAAATAGAGCAATAGAAATAAGGAACATTTTCTACCTATCTACTATTATGAAAATAGTATTAGAAAAATCAATGGACTATAGTTACTGTCTAAGCAGACAATATGTAGAATATGTGTGAGGGATTATGTAAGAAGGAAGTTTCCAAATCCTAGGTAAGGCAGAGTCAGGTGTAGTACAGAGAACTCTTAAAACAAAGAAAGATTGAAACTCTTTGGAGAGCTGCAAGCATTATTTTGAAGCATAGGCAACAAGAGGAATGGCATGACCGGAAAGGAAATCTATAAACAGAGAAAAGAGCAAATCCTATAAACCATTAGAGAATAGAAAGGGAAACTTCTATCTCCAGATGGAGAAACGAATGCCAAGCACCAGACTCATCTGTGTTGAGGATTCTACTAGCTTCACTCTACATTTCAGCAGAGTGAAAAGCATTAAAACTCCGCATTAAATAGATAATATATATAAAAATGTATGAATGAAAGGAATGTAAGAAAATATGAGGCAAGAAATGGGTGAAGGTGGTAATCTACAGATATAAGTAGAACACAACAATCAGCTTTATTCCCACCAAGATATCTGCAAACACAGTGAACATAAGCTTAGTTTTCCATATATTCATTCAGCATAGGTAAACTACATCAGATTTAAAATCTGAATGAAGAAACATTAATAAACGTGTTTTATTTAATTCTCATAATTTGTCGATCATTTTAGACTAAAACTATGTATTTTCTGTTCAACTCTTCTCTTGAATTCTATATCAATGTTTTAAAAAGGGATGAATTTATTAGTTGGCACCCACAAAAAGAAATACAAATAATTCTAAAAGGGCAAATGTCACAAATAAATTTATATAAGTTGGTTATTATGTAAAGTTTCAAATGTAAATGAATCTTGCCTACTGGATTCTAAGAAAAGAATACTGTTTGGTTTCTAATAGATAAAAATCACCAGCTTTGACTTATTAAGATATAATTTAAAGTTTCTAAGTCACATAGTTTATAATTGAAACTGTGATTAAATTTCTTACCTAAATCACAATATTTTAATATAAATTATTTCACAATAGTGCCTACACTGTTACAATTATGCTAATTGCATGTACAAACATTTTATAAATATAATAGTAATAATTATAGATTATATTGAGGAGTATATAATTATGTCTCTTAATTTTCTGTAAATTTCCAGAGCATCCTCTCTGTGTAGCTCTAAGTAGTAATTTTTCCTTTAAAACATGGAAGTCAACACAAATGGAAAACAGGGTTGTCTAGAGATTCATAGATAAAGTGATTTCTAAATCCTGTGCCAGATTTAGTCCAGCAATTTCTCTGTTAGAGTCAGTTTCTTAATCTCATCTTCTATAGAACTCAACTTGTTTATAATACTAGTTAGCTGTCATAACTTGGAAAGCTGGTTCATAACAAGTTAATTGGAACCAAAACATGTAAAAACCAATATAACCAACTCTCTGTTAATATTACTTTTTTTAAAAAAATGTGATAATGACACCAAAACAAATGGATCTATTAGAGGACTGGCTTTCCTTCAATTCACTCCCCTAGTTTTCTTCCATTTACCATTATTTCCAGTCTTCTCAATTTTTTTTTAAATAAAGACCTGATTGTTCAGATTAAATCATTTTATAGAACTATGAAAGTTGTTCTCTCACATATCTTGCTGGTATAGGAAATATACATTAATATCAAATAAAAAGAGATTCATACAACATAATGTCTTGATAGTTGCAGAATCTAGAATACAGTTCCAGATCATTTTGTAGTTCCCATAAATAATTTTCAAATGTCTTATATTCAGTCAAATTTTCATGTATTTATCTATACAAATATGTAAGTTTAATGCACATTATTTTTACTTAAACATTTAACCATTGAAGCTAGAGTAGTATAATCAAATGATAATTTGCTGAAAGCTATAACTATATTCTATTCAATTAATTAATACATCTTCCATCACATTTTATTTTCATATTCTTTGTTGAATGCAGAAATTCTCTATCAGTATATTATTGGTATGTGCAACATACAATTATGTGTTTTGTAGATATAGCTTGTGCACTTTTGGAGAGTTAGCAACATCCTTGGCTAACCTCCTTAGCAACATCCTTTTCACAGTTTTAACAAACAGAATTGTCTCCACACAGTGTCAAAAGCTCTAGATGTCAAAATCATACCTATTAAAGAATTACCACTATGAATAAGACTAACAGGGTCCCTGACCTCCATCCAGAGGAGACAAAATAGTAGCACTGAATAAACCATAAACCAGATAAATACTGATTGGTTTAAATGTTTCATAGGTATTTAATGGTATAGTGTGATAGGAGTGGGAAAGACTAATGTCGAATAATAAATTCACAAAGTACTTCTTTAGAAGGTGGTTCTTGAACTGAGTCCTGAAGAATAAATGAAGTTCTCTATGTGAGAAGATTAAACTAAAGGGTACCTAAATCTGTCTTGCAGAGCCAGAACTTCATTTAGAGGCTGTCTGTCTAAGGTCAAGATATTATGAACTGGCATTTCAAAGTGCTGAAGAAAATTTTTTTTCCCACCCTCCCATGAAATGAAATAAAATAAAATATTCTAACAAATCTAGGAAATGGAAGATGGTGTCAAAAACTGTGGAGTCTAAAGTTTTACCCTTTTATAAGTTAAAGAGTTAGCTTGCCACAGCTTCATGAATGCTGGCAGATGATGTGACACTCTTGGTTTTGAGACAAAAGACAAATGATTGCTCACAACAATAGTTCAATTTCAAGTTGCCAGCATCTTCTTATGCGGTTCCCAGAACCCCAGTTCCCACAAAGTGGCCAGAAAAGGACAATGCACTAGAGATTGTTGTGTAACAGGGGAGGTACCCAAGTTTAAGAAACACAAATCTTTTATGATGACAATAAATATGTTTCCCTTACATTTGCCTCAATGGAAGCCATTGTTTTGTCACACTGGACTGTCAACATCCCTGCCCTTCTGTTTGGAGACTATGTCTATCTTTTAGGATTATGGTTACACAAACATTCATTAAAAATAATATGGGGGGATGGGGAAAGATGTTCAGCATCTCTACTTGCAAGATGTGAAAAAAGAGAGACCTTTATAAGTATCTTAGAACATATGAGAATAGTTTTATAGATTGTATAGTGTCCCTGAAAATTCATCTGTTGAAGTCTAACCCTGATATGACTATATTTAGAGACTGGGAATTTAAAGAGATAATAAAGGTAAATTCAGATCATGTGGGTGATTCCTAATTCATTATGATTGGTATTCTTCTAAGAAGAGGGGGAGATACCCAGGACATCTAAGCAAAGAGCAAAATCTTTGTAAGGAGAGAGAAGGTGACCATCTTCAAGTATTGCAAGAGGTCTCAGGAACAACCATCTTCACCAACACTTTGATCTTGGACTTCTAGGACCCAGAGCTATGGAAATATACTTTAATCCAAGCCACCCTTGTTTTCATTATTATATTATCTCTAGAAGACTGATGCAATTAGTAAGCATGTTTGGAAACTTGAAGTGTAGATTATATATAATATGAAGACTGGACCCTCAGAGGGAAAAAGAAAGGTGTAATTTTGATCATAGAACCATTGAAACATTTACATTTTTGAAAAGTCTGAAAATTTTGCTTACTTATAAACTATCAAGTTAAAAGGTCACATTTTGGTGGTGACTGTTAATCATTGGAGATGATTAACATCTCCATATGTGAGATACTAACTGGATTGGAGATGAAGTATAGTTATATTTGCCACAGGAGCAATAGCCAGATTATGAGCATTTTTTGTTTTGATTTTCTGAACCTTAGTTCCCACATCTAGTGGGAACTAGATGTGATAAAGGACAGATGATATATGTACATTGAGTGGATGGCATGTAAGCAAAGGGATTCTAGGTTTAGGAAATGTGGATCATTTCAATGGTCAATAGGTATGCTGCCTGTAGAACTAGACTCTGTCTTCTAATGATGTGAGTGACCTGGACTTTGCAATAGATGGAAAAATTATCTCTAACCTTCTAAGCTCTTTGCTGCATAAACATTCTTGAGTAGGTCATCCAAAAACAGGGGAATCAGTGCTCTGATGGGAGGTATGAGAGAGAATAAGGAATTATCCTTAGTAATAAGACCAAAGTTGAGAAGAGACAATGACATTTATGTGAGAAATATGTTTTGCATATCATTTTTTCCTATTGGTAGTTGTCCTTGAAAAGATAAGAGACAAGTACAAAGAAGAAAAGCTGGGGGAGGAAAGACTATGAAGATGGCTATGTTAGGAGTCACATGTGGGAAAGAAGAAATGAGACAAAAGAGATTGATAGCAACCTGTGAGGCTAGCCCACAGAACTGGGATCCTGGGAAGCATGTCCAGGTCCGACTTTAATGAAGTTATGAATCCCCTCAAATACCCTGGCAGAGAAATGATCACAATGAGCTAATGAGGAAGTTGCAACCTGATTCCCAAATATGTGACTTACAGCAGGGGTATGGGTGGTAACAGGAGAATTTACCTGTGGGGGGTTAACAGTTATTACTAATCGATCATATGTCTCTTGGGTCATTCCAAAGAGGTTAGGAAACTGGGTTACAGGTGAAAGACATGTTGTTTTCCACCATCTAGTGTGCCAGAGGGGACTAGATAGATTAAAAACTGTTTTTAGCTAAAGCTCATCTCTCAACCTGTTTCCACATTCCACATGGCTACCTGTAATTCACAAAGAAAAGCACATTCGATAATTATTCCCACTAGCACCTTGATCTTGACTATGAGTCTCCAGAAATGTGAGAAAATAAATTCACTCTATTGTTTGAGCTACCTTTCCTTCAGTACTTTGGTAGGCAGTTCAAGTTGAATACCATATATGTAAAGCATGTTTCAATATTTTGGCTACAGAAAATAGAAAAGAACAAAGTATAAATGCTCCCTGAGTATAATTTCGTAATTCTCCCAACACTGCTAACAATAGATATTATTATTAATCTCATCTTACATGTGAGAAATATAAGACATGCAGTATTTAAGTAAGTTGGTTACAGTACAGATAGGATCCAGAACCCAATTTTTAACTACAATGCTTAGAAAATGAAGTTGATATTAAACATGGTGAGTTGACTTTTTTAATACTGAGTAATGTCAAAGGATCCTATGAGTCAACTGTGTCAAATCCACATGGGGAGCCCAGCGTGTTGGTGCGCATCTGTCATCCAAATGCTAGGAGGCAAAGAGGCCAGGGATCGCTTGATTTTGAGGGTTTGAAACTACCCAGGCAACATAGCACTATGTTATCTTTATGTAGAAAAGGCTAGTACAATAAAACAGTTGAAGCTGCAAAGCTCAAATTTTTACCTCTTACCAAACCAGAAATATTTCTATCATTCAGAACATAACAATAATCAAAATAATAATAATAATAATAATAATATACATAGAACTCATGTGCATCGACTACTTAAAATTTTGTATGTAATTATGGAAGTAACTGTCGCATGCCATCACAGACCTGTCTGGCATTCACACTGTGAGATAAGGCAAATCTCATTTCCTATTACCTGTCCCGAAAAAGTAGAGACAAAATAATTTGCATGGATGTTACTGAAAGAGTGATAGGCATCACCAGCAACCTCTCCCCTCCCCCCAGACGTTTACCTAAAGCCTCATTCCCTTAAAAGATCATCTGTGAGCATCCCCCACTTACCTCACAGGAATCAATATGTTCCCCTTAGATGGTAATCCATTTGTGAACTGCCCCCAATTTCACACAAAAATCATTATGTTAAACAATTTTATTACCCCTCACCATTTGCCTTCCTTTGAAATGCATCCTGAATTGTACCTGCATGATCCACTTTTTCCCTTTGTCTGAAACCTTTATAAGGATGTGGGAGTCATTAAAATTTGTTGGATGATGCATACTTTCATTCAGCCCCAGACTCTATGGTTGTGTCAGTCTTTCTCATCTGTTCTCTCTTATACTCTACATTCAGCTCTCAACAAGTAACTGCATCATTAATTCAGTTAGTTAAGACTATTAATGTGAGAGAAAAAGATATCTTGAATACTTTCTTTTTTACCTATATCAGAGGTGACGGGGAAGCATATAACTTAGAGCTATATATTTTTTCAATCCTTGATAGAGTTTTGTCCATGATAAAGTTAATCATACTCATTACTTTGTGGCATTTCTCACAATGAATATTACACTGACCCTTTATTTTCAAAACAACCTAAAATTTTACATTATATTTCCTACTTCTCAGACTGTTACAAGTGTTAATCATATAGAAAATGTTTCCTCCTCAGTTTCCTTCTCCTTCTCCTTTCCCAACATCAAAATACTCTACTTCTCCTTTATACCATCTTCTCTGAAACTCTCATGCAAGATAAATGATCCATACTTACACTTAAATATGAGATAATCTTATAAGAGTACCTCAAAAAATACTTTCTACATTAACAAATTTGATATAAACTGGGCGTGGTGGCACACACCTATAACCCAAGCCACTGGGAGGCTGAGGCTAGGAATCATTTGAGTCTGCAGGTTTGAGACAACCCTGGGTAACATAGTGAGACCTAGTCTCTAAAAAAATAGCTGGGTGTGGTGGTGCGTGACTGTAATCCCAGCTACTGGGAGGCCTCAAAAAATAGCCAGGTATGGTGGCATGTGCCTACAATCCAAACTACTGGGAGGCTGAGGCTTGAGTCCATGGGTTCAAAACAGCCTTGGGCAACATAGCGAGACTTAGTCTCTATTTAAAAAAAAAATTCTTATATAATATACAAATAGGACTATATATTATAACATTCTATATAGACTATGTAATAAACATGCAATCATGCATACATGATATATATTATATGAGGCACATTAATTATATACATTAATATTTTACCCATGTATAAATATATTTACACACATTCCCTTCTTATTATAGGGGAAATTTACACACATTCCCTTCTTATTATAGGGGAAATTTAGTACCAGAAGGATAAAATGTCTCCTCAAAGCATAAATATTGTAAGTGCAAGCTGGCATGAAAAGCAGATATTCATAGTAAGAGTTTGCTATTTCATTCATTATCTCAGTATTTTTAATATTGACATATTATAGCATCATTTTACATTATCAAAATTAAGAAATCTCTGAGATATTTACAGAGCAATAGAAAGCATGACGGCAGATCTCATTTTTAAGTAATTAGGCATTTCTGCTGACCAAGAGCTGAGGTGAATTGCCATAAGGTGAAACATTGATTGTGTAAAAGCAAAATATAGATTATGCTTATTTTTCCACATATAGAGAATATGAAATATCTATGTGATTTAACACTAGCACAGTAGATTCATCTCTTGAAAGGCAACTAAGTAAAAATACAGAAAGATCAGGGTTGAAAAACAGTATTTTTATATAACTAGGTAGGTATGTCTTTGTTACTTATAATCAATGAAGTTGAATATTCAAAATTCTGTTTTTCAAACAACTGAAACACAATCTAAAGCATTCAGGTTTGAGGTAAAATGTGTTGGTGGAACAAGGAATTTCTCTTTACAGCTCTCTTTCAGTTGAATGACAAGGCTAACTAAAATTCTGCTCTGTCCAGTTTTCATCTCTTCTTTCTGCTTGATTTTCCCAGGTCAACATCTTCTGCATGATTGGTAATTTGACAGACTAGACAGTTTATAACTTTTGATTTGCTAGTAGAATGACAGACACTCTGATTATTTAGACTTTGAAGAGCTGTCAGTCAAAGATTCTGATTTTCTAAGGGGTAACCTGCTTAGTTCAGCAGATATTGAGAAAAAGGCAGGGTCACCACTTAGCACAAAGGTGGACACTGGATCTCAGGTCTGTGCATGATAATTATGCTTAAGAATAGAGTAGGAAATACAGTCATACATAACAAAATGTCTCTTCCCTCATTGGAAAAGGGGTACAGTAATGATGGCCAATGGAGATTTTCTTAAGTAAAACATAGAAAAGTGGCTCAGGACATGTTTTGTGTCATAATGATGTGAGAGCATTGAAAACCATTTTGATTTAAGTTTGGCCAGGGAATGCCTACTTGTCAGTAAAGCTGCAAAACACATGTGATATTTCTTGAACTCACCAGATAAGATGATCACTATTTTAAGGATTCTTCACAGCATGTTGTTGAAATCCAGAACATGGACAATGGAACTTAATCAAATTGAGAGTACTCAATGGTAAAAGTTATGATTACAATTGAATCAGAGCTATGCCATTTATAGTACCTAACATTTTGAAGAAGCAAATTCTACCTAAATAATAATATTTGAAACACAAACACTAAAAGCAACCCATCCAGAAGCTGACATGGCCCAGCATTAATTATTTGGTCCCATATCCAGTAAAGACAGCTAATGTGAATGATCCAGGTCCTCAAATGAATCTCAATTTTGTTAACTAAAAAAAAAACCCAAATCCCCCACATGCATCACAGTTATGCCAAAAGCAAACTTAAGAGTATATATGTATACTTCCTTATTTTTCCATCTCCTTTCCCTTTTCTCATTCTATTTGCTTGCCAAAATTTTCAACTAATGTTTATAACTGCCTTAATTCCCCATAAACTAAAAACGTAATAAGATACTGAAAAATATAGTTCTTTCTTTAGTGATGTATTGGGTGGAGCAGGGTTTTATATTCTCAGTCAGCCGTTTATAGCCAGAATTATGAAAGCCCCTTTTGGCACCAGGTTGAAAGGATGATGAATGGAGGCAATGGACAAGCAAAACAGAAAAGCTATTTCTCCCATGTGAAGATTTCACTCTTTTTGTCATAAATGGTCTAACTAAAATTACATCACATATTAGAGAAATGAAGAGTGAATTAATGAAGAGCTTTGGTTTGAATATTTCTTTTTTCACCATTATTATCAGTTTTTTTATTTGTGAAGTGATGACAGGTCTTTGGCTTAATTCAAGCTCTTAGGGAAGACAGAATTCCTGCCCTAACAGTTTCCTATTGAAAGCGCACAAATTCTGGAAGTAAGATCAGATTTGGTTTACAGGGGGATGAGCTCCTGCCCCCCCAGAAATGGACATTTTGTTGCTAATTTCTCTCTACTTAAAGCTGAGGGTGATTAGTGACCCCCAATCCCCCCCCAAAAAAAAGAGTTCTTAAGTATGCAATCCTCAGTAGAAATGTAATATTGTAAAGAAAGGAAACAATTTAGTTATTATAAAGTTATACAAAGCATTATAATATCAGATGTTCCTAATTAATAAATATTAATTTTGTGTTACTAGACAATGGTGTCAACAAAAAAAGGTCTTTTATGCAACAATGTCAAGGCATTTTGGAAAGAACTCCTACTGTGAAAAAAAGAAAAGAAATTTTATAAAATAAACACTATTTTGTCACATAAATAAAAATATAGAAACCTTGGTCTGATCAACTCTTCATGAATTATGTTCTTTTAAAGACCAAAAGAAACTACTGTATTAGCAATAATTTTTCATTATGTCAGTTATGCAAAACAAAAGAAACAAAGCTTCTTCCTGAACTTTCTCCACCGAAAACTAAGACTAAAAACCTTCGCATAGATTATTATCATCTGTGGAAAATCGAATGAACACCTGAAATATTTGCTTTTGAATTAGCTTCTAATTAGCTGTGATGGAGTGTATGCATATTTGATAAATCATGTTTGGTGCAGAGACAAAATAAACACTGATGATTCTAAACCAAAGCACGGATGGAAATAAAGCCGGAAAAGCCAGAAATAAAAATCTTCCCTATAGCACTTGAATAAGGTTTTAAAATATTTCATCATACTGTTACTAAAGTTAAGTAGAAGAGAGAAACATTTTCCTTTTCAAAGATTACCAAGACTACCTGTCTTTTCAGTTACAAAGTCTCAGAAAATCCTTGGGTAAGGTGCCCCACTTTAGTATATAGTATTTTTCTTTAGCAAACTTTCACAGTTCATCAGCATTACAAGGTATAGCAGTCTGGAAATGCCTGCTGCCAGCAGGACAACAGGAAATTCCCACTACAATAAAAGTTTATAGTTTTAAAACTTATTTTTCAGGAGAAGAAAAGCTGATCATCTCAACAAGCAAGTGTAAAACACTTCCGCGTTAGAAGAAACCCTTTTCCTCCACTTTTTCTTATAATTATTTCAAACAGTTCTAGTTGAAAGACAGTCCATCAAGGAAAATCAGCAAACCGTTATGGTAAACCACATGGCTTTGTTCCTTGTGAGGATGAAAGCTAGTCAAAGTATAAAGCCAGGAAAGCTGATGACTAAAAATAAATGTACATGCATATTTCTTTGATAAAATAGAGCTTTTTTTGTAGTTATAAATTACTCTTGTGTGAGGTCTCGCTGTTAAAATATCATTATTATTTTTGGTTCTTATTCTCTCTTGGGTATATTTAAGATAACCCATTTGCAGGTGTACATTTTAGGAAACATTTTTTAAAATTTCTTCTAATTTTCAAATTTATAGACATCTACAAGATGGCCAGAGCAAATAAAAATATTCTTTTAAGTAAGTTCAATAGTTACATCCAATAGAAAGAAGGGTCTGCCAAGAAAAGAAGCCCTTAATCTGTTTCCCAGTCAAAGGAAAACATCACCAGTAAAAACTATTCCCAGACCAGGGAGAACAAAGTTCTTCATTCACAAAATGAAAGTCGCCAAGAACAACCAGAATGTTTATTGAAATTCAAGGAATAGCTTTGATTGCAAAATGTTCAATCTTTTTAAGTGGAACTAAATTTTCTTTTTGACATAGATGCAATTTATTGACATCAGGATGAGATGCATCTACTCATCATTCCTACATAAAACATCTTTGTCTTTGTGTAACTTCGTATTTACTTTAATTCTGTGATACATAACATTCTATATATCAAACTCTTGTTATTATGCTATTCCATAAAATCACACCCTCTGTAAAAACCACTTCAGAAATACATCTTATTAAAACCCTTTGTTCTGAGTTAACTTTTTCCTGTTCTTTTTGCTGAAGTCACTTCATGGCTAGTATGGTATGTATTTTCTCTAAAGGATTGCTATAGAATAGTTGGCATAGTATGTTCAGAGAAGGACCAATCAACAAGTAATGTTGAACTATATCCATTAAGGAAAGGTAAGGTATAGGATGAAAAAGATTATTACAGTATGGTAAGAGCTTTAAATGTCTAATAGTTTGGATTTATTACACAGACAGTACAATGACATTGTTGGTATTTGGGGGGATGAAGGGTTGTTATGGAGGTAGCACAATCACAACATCATTCACTATGATGACTGAGGGAATAAGTAAGAGCCTAGAGACTGGAGTTTTATCTAATGTTAATGTTTTTATTATTATAATTGTGTAATTAAAAATAATGAAATTTTGAAATCAAGAGGATAGAGAAAAGAAAGGTGATCAAAAGCGCTTTGGATGTGGAATTATGAGGTATCGTGATGTGTTGGAGATAGACATTAAAGCAAAATATATGGCAAGCATGTTAATGTAGAGATTTAAAGGAGGAGTAAACCTAATAATTGATACAGGAGACATAAGAAGGCAAACAAATGCAAACAAAATGTACAAATTCTGAGAAGGAAATCTCACCCAATAGGATCAGCAGCAGTTGCCAGTTGGAAGATAAATACAAAGCAATTCACATATTGCTCTACACTACTGTTGCCTCCTTTCTATGAGAGGGAACCCACCATAATGGGCATAAAATTAAAAAACAAAATTGAAAAAAACCATAATCTCAGTTATTTTGAGTCATATAACTTGAAAATAGAGTTAGAGCATGTAACACAATTTAACATATATACTCAGGAATAATTTTATAGGATTTTATACATTTTTCTTCTCAAGGCATCAAGTTATAAATAACATTATAATTTAGTGTAAAGAAAATGAAAGTTTCACTTCAAAGTATGAAGAAACAAAGTGAAACAAATCAAGTTAAAACAATATTTACTATTAATAGGTAGCTATCAGTAGGCCATTATATATTATCTGTTCTTATATATTATAGAGCTGCTGACTAAATTAATGCTTTCTGTTTTATGTTTTCCTTTCATTGTGGTACAGAACAGCTTAACTCATCATCAATGACTACATGTTGGCTGGAGTGAAGATAAATCAAGCATCAGCCTTTGGGTATACAATTAAGTGCTTATTAAG
The DNA here is from genome assembly GCA_004024945.1 of Uropsilus gracilis. Classification (NCBI taxonomy): domain Eukaryota; kingdom Metazoa; phylum Chordata; class Mammalia; order Eulipotyphla; family Talpidae; genus Uropsilus; species Uropsilus gracilis. The sequence goes on along the minus strand of PVHY01005110.1, from coordinate 23,535 downwards.
TACTTACTACACTGCTAGTCACCTAAAGTTACTAACCATAACAAATGAAACCATAATAAAAAGTCCAAATCCATTACTGCATTTTATTTGCCATTATAGACACTACAAAAATTCGCAAATTAAACAACAAAAACTGCATTAGTACTCCTAGGTTAGCATTCCTGATGACCTCGTATTGTTATGAAGGGATATGGAGCAGAATTTTACTAAAAATTCATTTTTCCAGGTTTTCTTAACCTAGAGAGAAGGCTTTATCTTTTAATCTAATAAAAACCAAGCAAAAGTCTTTATTCACCCTTAAGCTTCCAGAAACTAGTTACCTTTGTCATTTAGAAACCTGCTGCTTGCTCCAGGGCTCTTTCCATCCCAAACTAAAGAAAAAAAGGCAGAACAAATAGTGGTCAAATTATTTATCACTCATTAAGCAAGTGATTACCTAATCATTTGTACTGTAAAATAAGCATGTAAAACTCTGGTTACCCTATTACATGTGCTACAAAATAGATATGAAAAACCCAGTTATCTTAATCAGACATCCAAAACTGTCCTTAGATCCTGGTCACCTCACCACATGTTCAATTAGAGTTCACAATCTTGTGTTCCAAAAATGGCATTTCTCTTCCTCCTTGGGCATCTGTTTCAGCTTCTTCCAAACATGAGGTCCAAAACAAGGTTTTCCTCTTTTCTTTCAGCACCCCTTTTAACTTTAACTTCAGGCAGTAGAAAAGCTCCAACATGCAGGAACCAATGTCAGGTGCATTTCACAGCCATGCTCACAGTCTCTCTAGTAACATGAATCAAAGTAGATAAAATAAGCTCCAACATGAAGTTAAAATACCCAAACTCTTTAGACTCCTTTAGCATACGTCATCAGCATATGCATGCTAAGCCTCATGAGTTACCAGCCCAGGCCTAGCCCATAGACCCCAGGACACCTCAGCCTTCACAGCCAGGCCCTCATCTTCTTCCAAAAAAATGGCCAATCTTTGGTTTCTCTTCAAGTCCCTTTTGATAGCTTTTCTCCTTGTTTTCCCTCCATTTTGGGAGCAGAGCCTTGTCAGTCTTTTCACATCACAAAAGCCTTGTCTTTCTTTTCTCCTCCCCACCTTTTTTTAATTTTTAATTTATGTATATATAAATTTCACAACATTGTAATCCCAGGGGTTTACACCCCCCTCTCCCTTCCCCCCCTTTTCCCTCCTGCTCAAAGTTGTGCACTTTAGTTTGGTGCTTAGCTTGTTTTGACTTTTCCTCAAGTCTTTTGTTTATTTTTTCACTATATCCCATGTATTAGTGAAACCATTTGGTTTCTGTGTTTTTCTTTATGACTTGTTTCTGCTAATATGATTTCTTCTAAGTACATCCATGTTGTTATAAATTCATCGAATTTGTCATTTTTAATTGTTGAGTGATATTCCATTGTGTATATATACCACATTTTTTTCATCCAGTCATTTGTTTTGGGGCATTTAGGTTGCTTCCATGACCTTGCAATTATAAATTGTGCTGCAGTAAACACCAGAGCACAGGTGTCCCTTAGTACCCACATTGAGGTCTCTTTTGGGTAAATTCCCAAGAGAGCAATTGCTGGGTCAAATTGTAGTTCCATTTTCATTAACTTGAGGGTCCTCCACACAGCTTTCCATAGTGGTTGGACTAGTTTACATTCCCACCAGCAGTGTAGTAGTGTTTCTTTCTCTCCACATCCTGGCCAGCAATTCTTATTGTCTGTTCTTTGGATGTGGGCCATTCTTACTGGTGTAAGGTAGTATCTCACTGTGGTTTTGATTTGCATTCTCCTCCCCTTCTATCTTTCTGAAAGAAAACTGGACTCTAATAAAGGCCAGTAACCACACCTTGGCCTAGTCAACCTAATCTTTGTTCACCTAAGCTCTAAACTAATCAAGTCAGAAAATCAAATCTATATAACACTGACATGCCCTTCCTGAAATTTACAATTCTAAAGTAAAAGGGAAGTAATTCCCATCCCCTAGCTACACAATGTTACTATCAATGCATAACAGCAGCTATGTTAATGGCAGATGCCACTCTGACAATCTAAGTTCAGTTGACTAAAGTCTTCCTCATGAATAAGTTGTTCATAAAACAGTGTCTATCTCAAATAATTGCTTAAAAGAAACAAGTGAAAGGTGGTTGATAGATCTGGATAGTAAACAAGGGAATGTTTCTCACTTGTAAATTTTGAGGATCAAAATTAATCACTATGATCTGTGTGTGTGTGTATTTCCTAAAGATAAATCTGACTGCCCAGAATCTATTTAATATTACATGTCAATATTTTCTCAGTACCTACTGAGAGTATAAAAAGTAAGTGTGGAGACATTGTTTTAGAAGGGTAAGGTTATGTTATAATTTGTCCTGTACCTAGGTAGCACATAGCATGTAAATAGGAAGCAGGGCTTTACATGGATCAAAGAATACACAGCAAGGTACAGATGCAATTCTTTTATCAGTTTATAGCTGGAAAAGATGAATATATTTTAATAAGAATTTAGTGAAAAGAAAAGGAACCAGGCAGAAGTTCTGGGGTTAACAACCAGTACAGTTTAGACACTCCAATTATTTGCTGCTTGAAACCCAGATTTAATTAAAACTCTAGTCTGAGGATAATATAAATATTTGTTGCAAATATGAGTGCTAAAAAACTGTATTTCTGTGTAAAAAAAGTTTGTAACTACTTACACAATGATAAACATGCAAAAAAGTTTGCAACTAGATACTTAAACAATAATAAACTTAACGTTAAATGTCTATTTTCAAATTTAAAAAAGATTTAAATTTTCTTTAATCAGAGAAAAAGGCAATTTTTTATCATATTAAATAAATTCAAGTTATAAATTAAAATGAATTAAATTAAGCTGAACTCATACAAGATGCAATAATAGCCTTAATCTGAAATAATTTCCAAATAATTTTCATGCCAAATTGCAATTTGTTGGTATAGTTGGAGCTGAAATTTATATGGAAGTCAACACATATGTTAATTTATTTGTAAATAAATATGCATTGAGTTATGTTAAAGCTACTATAGTAGGTTTTACATACACAATTGTGGGTAAGACTAGATTTGATTTGCAAAGATATTATGGTTTAAAAGGCATTTCTCAACCTGAATTCTACATACTACTAATTTTGAGGATATAGTTTCACTATCAAATATGTTCAGGAAAATTGCTTTTATTTTCTGT
>PVHY01005110.1:0-20226 GCA_004024945.1 Uropsilus gracilis | reverse complement strand
CACCACCATGCCCAGCTTTATATATCTTCTAAATTTTCTACAGACTACAACCACACAGCCAAATTTATATCTCATGTTGGAAGAAGATACGTGATCTATCTCCAGCACTAGACTATTTTATTGTTTCACAGGTTGAGGGCCACATTAAATATATAGCTTGAATTTAAAAGTCAATGTGTGTTTAATGTGTGCTACATCAGTTAGATGCTTTCTTTGAAATGTGTGAGGTAACAGTCCAGTTAAACCTAAACGCAAATTCATAGTTCTCTGTTTTATTCTGAAACAAATGACAGTCATTTACACTTTTCATGTTCATGTCCTCATTTCATTTTATATGCTTACTATTTGTTTTCTTATTTATTTTCTTTAAATGGTTGAAATTTCAAGTTGCAGTTTTTAATGAAATTTCTCTTTAATGTGAGCTAATTATGTTTATCTAACATTTTTATGAATTTGACTATGAAATTTTTGTTTCTGTGTGTATGAGCATAAAACCTGTTCATTGTTCTCAGAAATAGATTCCCACACTATTTTAATAGGAAAAATCAGTGTCTTTAATGAGCAATATGGATTTGGTGAGAAGGTAGTTAAGAGAGAAAAATTATTATTGAAATATAATTTATTGTATTATTGAATAGATTTCTCAAGCTTTTTCATTATCTGCATGATTGGAGCAAAGCAATGATTTACTTGTATATAATGAATGTATTTTCAAATTTTTCTATCACCAGTGACATCAAATCAAACTTGAAAGGAATTATCTGACTCATATTTACTATCCAGTCTCTCACCTAGATATAGCTATTAAAATAACAACAACAACTGAAAAAGGATAATAAATGGCAGTAGGGAGAGAAAAAAATTGAGACTGAAAAAGCAAGTTCTTTCTTGGTGGATGAGATTTTCTCAAGGGAAAACAATTATCAAGATTTACATGTTAATTATTTCTTTGAAGACTTATAAATTCGACAGACATAATATGAACAAGTGACACCTCAGCAAAATTAATTTATCAGACTGACTTGCCTCAAACACATTAAGACCATAAGGGAATTAACAAAGTGTAGGCTAATTTTGTGGTAGAAAGAGTTTAAGGAATGTGATTAAGAAGGGAAAGGTTGAGTAGTAAGTTAAGGTCTTCAGGATATTATATATTCACTGAGTACCTGAGAGGAAATTATGATACATGAAGGAGAAAGTAAGAAAGTAGTGAGATTCTAAAATTCATTTTCTTTGCAACTTTGGTCAACTTTCACTCTTAAGTAGGCAGTACATATTCTAAACATCCACCTAGTAGTCATTAATGTTTCAGAAAATGAAGAGCAACATTTTTATTGAAGTGAATATTAAAGGAATGTTTAATACACTTTGGGTCACAATATTAACCCATTCTATTTTGTTGATTTGAATACAACAAATCAGTACTATGAATTATTATCAAAAACAAACAAAAAACTCAAAACTATGACCAGATTCTCTTGCTTTCAGAAAAAAAACATGGAGCTACTACTATCTTATCCTAATAGAACATGTATAGATTTTTATGTCAGCTATGTTCATTGCTTAGCTAGTATATAGTTTACCAAAATGTCAACTACTCCTAGAATGACATAACTATATGTGTTAATTCTACTTTTTTACAGTGTATATGTGTTGATAACACATGCAAAGTGAAATATTGCCATTGAACTACCTGAAAGTTATGCATAATTTAATAGTAAATTCAGATTATTTTAAAGTGTATATATAAACTCAAGTATAGATATTGATCATGTTTTGAAAAAGTAATATATGAGTAGGTTAAGAGATGACATGGGACATAAAAGATCCAAACTCAGAAAAATCAGGAAAATAGAAAAAATAAAAAACCATAGGAAGAAATAGAAAACAGTTGGCAAGCTGCCAGGTGGGTTTTTTTGTGTGTGATTTAATATCAATAATAAAATTGTTTCTGGATTTGATATTGCATAGTAAAAAATTAGTGACCCTCCAAACTTGTAAATGGGAAAAATTATAAAAGTTTTTACAATTCTTCAATACAGACTCTTAAATACCAAAACAGTAGATGAACATTCTGAGACTGGAGTGCAATATATTATGGTTTTGAATAACAATGGGAAACATGAAATTTAGTCAGAAACAGCAAAGAAGAGTTTTCACAAGTTGTCCACTTCATATTTGTCCCTATTATTGCTTCATCTAATCATGTTTATTTTAACTTCTATTAGTGATTATTTGTTAAAATAATAATTTATGCATATAAAATTGATTTGATAACATAAAATAACTTTGCTTTAGTATGGAGTGTTCAAAGTATTTCAGAGAATGTAATGAAAACTGCCATTTAGTGTATGGCAAACAATAACCATCATTTGATGTCATACATTAAATAATATCTATGAACATCAGGAGCTAAATGTGGGTGTCAGACCTTGACATTTTGTTTCTTCCTATATCACCCTGGGTAAAAGTATGTAACCCAGAGTTTGAACAGAGATTCTGATGTAGTAGATCTTGTGTGGAGATGTGGTGTCTAAGTCTTTATCAAGTACAACAGCTAATGTCTGTGCATGCTACTGACAAGAATCTACAAACATCTGTTGCCAACTTAATTCTTTTTCAGTTAAGACTACTGTCATATCAAGTAAGGGTATCCTTATCTGTACTAATTGAGAAAAACTTATTTCTTGGCAAATTTGGAAGGGGTAAAATTATGTAATTGGGAACTATACTATAACAGTATAAATGTTCATGAAACATAATATTGTTTTAAACTAAAATATTCAGAACCCCCAAGATATTAGAACAATTTTTTACTATGAATGGGTCTAATAATGTATGCAAATGTTTTACATGGACACTCTTCTCTACAATAAATACCCAGTGTTCAAAATACTAATTCATGTCTTTCAAGTGATTTATCTAATGAATATGAAAATTGTGCCTTGTTATGAAAGCTATTTTTTGTTATTTGATAAGCTAAAAATTAGTGTTTTAATATTGCAAACTCACTTTCATACGCTCATTCCCTTTCTGACTCACTATTGTGTTGTGAGTCTAAATAAGGCAATTGTAATCTTTATGAGGTTTGAGTGCCCATGGAGAGTGTTGAGCAAGTAATTCAAAACCAAGGCTAGCAAGGAAAAAAAAAATAGAACTTTGCTCTAAAAGGGAGTTTGTTCCTCAGAGGAAGGAAAGTGTGCTATCTGAAAATGGGACACTTTTTCTGGGATGAAGAATATCAGGAAAGTAGCAGAAAACTTCTGCAAGGAAGAATAAGGACAGATGGCCCTTTATCAGTCGACTACACAAGTTCCTTGCTATTTTGTGTTGTTTGGCTCCTCTTTCTCCCATCAAGGAAATCTCTCTAGCTGGGCTGTACCAGCTCTATTTACTAAAATAAAACATTTTTTGATTAAATTATTCTGAAACCCTGAGCGACTCATTATAATGGTATCTCAACAGCTTTTTATGTAACTTTAATAATAACACGATACATTATACTGGTTAGAGATGAAGGAATGCTTAGTACATTTAAAAGAATAGAGAAGTCAGAGAAACATGGAAACATTTAGCATCACTAAATGTTATAAAAGCAAGATGATAGAATAAAGAACACAAAGAATATCATCGCCTGTTTTATTTTCACTGAAAAAGCTATTAGCTTTTATCTTTATTTTTAAAACAATTTTAGGCTTGCATGGCACCTAGTGAAGTCATGGTTTCTATTACTGTGTCTAAAGATACATTTTCACCTAGATATAATCTCTTAATTTTATTCTGTATATAAAGAGCAAAACATATTCACATGTTTCTTTGGTTCCTTGTGTCTGCATTTAATATTCTCATCTTGTCTAGATCATATTTCAGTGGTTTTTATAGTGTGGTCAATAGATTCCTGCATGTCTCTGTGATGTTTTCAGGGTTCCATAAGGTCAAACTTATTTTCATCACAAAACTAAGATATAACTGTTTTATACACCAGTGTGCCCATGGTCAAAAAGGGGTCAAGTGAGGGAAAAGGTCATGAACTGAGACTGTGTTACCAAACAATTGTAGTAAATTTATATTTATTTAGGTATTTATCTATTTATCTAATTGTTTATTTATTTGACCATTCACATGTGTGAGGAAAAAAAGAGATTTACTTAGGAATATCCTGATTAAACAGCAAAATATTATCACACTAAATCTCTATTCATACCAATATGCCTTTTAAAAATTATTTTATGAAATTGGAAAGTACGAATGAAATGTTGCGACACACAGAAATATGAGCATGTCCTGACAAAAAGCATATGTGCAACTGAGTTGCTAGGTGAACTAGCTGCTTCTTTTGTAGTGGGAAATCATCCTTATCTAAAAGGATGACTGACAACTCAGAATGGGTTCCTTGGCAGATACTAGCTCATAAAATAACATACCAATCCTATTACTTCAATGAAAACAAATGATAGAATTTATTGCCAACAAAAATATAAATTCTTTTTAGTGAAAATTTATTGAAAAACTTGTATCTGCCACTCAAAATCCTAAAGCTCGTCAATACTTAAATAATTCTTATCAGAACTGGTAATATCAGCAAAGTTATTTTTCTACATTCTATATGAAACAGTAACAATGCTTGAAAGATACTGCTTTGCAAATGATCAGCAAAGATATTGCAAATTATCTAAGGAACACAATCAGAGTGCAAGAAAGACCACTAGATGTTAATATAACACTTTCTTGATTTAGCTTGAGATTCTACTCTATTAGTATGAAATCAAGTAAAGAAATATTAATACTCTGGAAAAGACTGTTAATTTATCTTTCACATTTTTAACTACGGTAAAGCACCACTTCAAAATTTTTCAATAAGTTAAAATTTTTTCAACTGCATATTTCTTATGTTTTAGCCATATCATAACATATCATATGAGCCATATTATAACAGAGACAGATACAAGATTTCAGAAAGGCTCAACATTAAAGAAATTTGAAAAAAGTACAAACTAACTCCAGCATATTCAGTTTACATTTTTCAAAATATATTTATATATTTCAAATGCTATTTGTATTGATATACCACATATGCATCATGTCAGTTTCAAATAAGCTAAAATATATTCTAAAATTTCATTTTTAATAAATTGTACAGGTATCTGCTAATAATATCAAAAATTTAAAAAATCTTTTTAAAGTAGTAAAAAATAAATCTTTGTACTCCACCTCATGTATGTCTTTTAAAATTTCTCTATAATAAAACAGAAATTACATAGTAAGTATTTATGCTGGGTATTGAAGCACAATACTTATAATAATAATAACTAATATTATTAGATATCAGATAATGAACTGTTAAGCAATATTTTGCACTATAATTAAAATCTTTAATAAAAATGAAAATATACCATTGTAGGTTATTATTTCAAAGGAAATAGATTTGTGCTGGTTTCCATGTTAATGTTAGTCTTACACAGAAAACCCTTGTGATCCAATGCAAGCTACCTGAATAAATTTGAACACATTACCAAATAAATCCTTTGTATCTACAATTTATCTATTCCCCACCTAAGACTCATATTTCATATATTCTTGAATGTCATAGTGGTCTTTACTTTTAAGATTTTTCAAATAATTGCTACCTGAAATAAGAACATATAGAGTAAATAAGGAGAATTTGTTTGTTAAAATATTACAATGTCTGTTATCCTTTGAGCACTTCTTGAGACCTACAGTCATCTACATTTTTGTCTGTCCAAGAATTCAAGTTTTCCAAGAATACTTTTATTATATTTTAATTTTATTGAGAGATTTGCACAACGGGTATATATGTTCATTCAAAATGATGATCTCCCTTTAGCAGTGATGATGGGACTAGTAGCAGGAATCTGAGGATGACTGAATTAATGAGTCCATCCATTACCATATTTGGATGAAGATGCTCAATCTGTCTGATAAAGAAAGTTGTTAATTCTAGAATTGCAAGCTGTAATTTATCACTAAGGAAAAACCAAACACATCAAAATCAGAAGAGTGGGGCAGATGCATGTAGAGAGGAAAAAAGTAGTAATGAAAAATTGAAAAATAACTTCTATTTTTCTTTAGTTTCCAGTATTTTCCTAACATTGGATGGTCCATGTTCTTATAAAGAATTTAGATGTTTATCATTGAAATACAATCATTGTAACTAATTCTTGTCTGATTGTGATTTCATAGTACATATACAGTGAAGGGGGCTTTCATGTATTAATCCATGTTGTAAAAAGAATTTTCTATTGGACCTCAAGTTTTCCATTCTTGTAATTCTCTTGTTTTTTAACTCCAATCACATCTCACAAATTCCTTGTTCAAATTATTTTCTCCAAGTTTCTGTCCTTAAGTTCTTTATTTTAGCATATATATGTTCTGTTAACTTTAGTTCCACCTATGATTTTTAATTTGTTTATTTGCAGCTCCAAAATCTGTATTTCCAAGTGACTTCCCCTGAGATCAAACCCCTTTAATCAACTGCTCTCTGAATACCTCCAGTCACTATATATAAAAATCATAAATTTAATAAACACAAATTTGACTTTACCACTTTCTCCTCAATTCCAACTGTCCTCTCCTCTACCTATATTTCTCTTCTAGAAAGTAATGTCTCCAACTCCCTATCTAAGCATGACTAAAACAATCAAAATCCTTTGTAATAGAACAATCTCTCTGTAAAACTCCATTTAATCCTATTCTCTGAGAATGTAGATTCTGTTTCATAAGCATATCTTGAATAGAGTTCAACTCTACAGTCTTCATTAATTGTCACCTGGAGAACCATATAAGAATTAAATTATCCCCATGACTTAATCCTGTACTCCTATATACCATCCTGAAAATTGCTGCTAGAGTGATTCCCAACACATAAAACTGACTTTGTCATCTCCTTGGTTATGTTTCTCCCCAGTCCTACCATAATCACATGGCTATTTCAGTCTCACCTTGTACTCTTTGCCCACTAAAATTATCATGAGAAGAAAAAGTGCTACCAACTTTTGGAAATGATACTTTCCAAGGCTATTTTTATGGATTTAGAATGCCACAATAGAATGACTGGTTATTTTAATCATCGAAGTTTTTATTTGGCTTTGTAGTAACAATGTCAGACATTTTCTCCAGTTTTATATGGTAGCTTACACGTCCATTGTTGGCATATTTTTATCATAGGACAACTGTTTGTTCCAAGGGGTTACGTTGCTCCATTCTAATTAGCATAGCCACTCTGGTTTTACCATGAAAGCTGTGTGTCAATTTTTCCATTTGAATTATCTAGCTTTAGCATTTCATGCTATATAATTTTATAACCAATTTAGAATCCTCTGAATAACAATTGTGCCTGCTTAATTTACTTACTTGGAAAAGGGAAAGCAGGCAGGCACAATATTTTTTTAGGCATGACTAGAAGATTTTGAAATATCTCAATGACGGAGACATATTTTTCTCATTGATAATATCTGTCTTTCAGCTCTGCAGAATTGTCAAGATATGTTTCCTTCAGAACAATCCATTACATTTTAAATGTAGAAAGCATAACAAAGTATTTTTGGAGAAATGTTAATGAAAATTGTCTAGAGGTACTTTTCAAAAGAATTAAAAACTTTCTCTTCTTAATGGCACTCTCTACCTTATCTCCGAATTGTTTCTCTGAAAAAGATAAAATATTTCAAGACACTATGAATATGTCTGGTATTCCCATTTAAAATCTGAACTTGTTTTAATTACTGCAACTGACATGCTCCATCTGATATTTTGCCTTATTAGCCCTTTTTGGGTAACATTTTCCTCAGCATTTAGAACAATGCAGTGACAAAGTCAGATAAATGTTAGGAGTTTCATGGCTTAGCACTATTTCAACATTGTTATTGGTGGTGTTCCTATTACATGCTACATAAAATTCTTCCTTTCTTGAATGTTTCCTTTTGTTGTAGGAATATAAAGGGTATTTTTATCAGGCATAAACTATTGTGTTGTTTAATAAGGAAAATGTATAGAGATAACACTACAAAAATCACTTCATATATTATAGTGTTCAACTCCTTCAGCAAAGACTGCAGGCCTATTAAGCTAGTTCACTCCACATATCAGCTGGAAAAGTCTTTCCATTTGTCAGACAGGAGGTGCAGATTAAATATAGGCTGTATTTTCTTTGACGCTTCTTATCTATATCTTATTCAAAGTGATCAAGAGGTATTCACTCAAAATAACTGTTTTACACTAAAGCCTGGGTGGGTATGCTAATATTTTACTTGTCATGCTTTTGGTAAGCAACCCGTATGTATTTAGAATATATTTTATATGAATAAATCTAACTCCATTTCATCCAAATACACAGTCTACTAATCCAACACTATAGTCATTGATTCATCTTCAGCTTTCCAGAAAATGAGTTAGTAGAAGGAAGCTAAAATAACTATGTAATTTACATAGAAATCTTTTATTCCTTAATCCCCAAATTGTAGGAAAAGACAATTATCCAAACCCTAACCTCTAATCTAGAAATTAAGGGCTAAAATGAACTGCAGTTGAAGTTCTCATTTCACACCCTCCCTTTTTTAGTGAATCCTATTTCCTAAAAATGTCTTTAATAAGATAATGTATTGCAATGAAAATACCTTCAACAGGTGAATTGCCATAGCTGCAAAGTACAACATATCTTGAACCTATGCAGATACATCTGGGTTGTCATAGTAAGACTAGTGTATATGCAACAATTTACCTATTTGAGCCAAAAGTCAGATACTGTGTACAAGAGTGAGTTTGACACCTCAAATGTTTCCTTCTAATACTGCTACCATTTGTAAAGTCATTTTCATCATTTGGTGAAACTGCCCTCTGTTACACATATTATTCCTGTAGCATCAGTTTTTCATCAATTTTCAAAGGAACTCATTCCTTAGATAAAGTCACCTCTGACTCCTATGTGAGTTACTTCTTTTCCCCCCTGGATAATAAATATTTTATTAGACATTATCTGCATTTTCTAAGATAATCTATCAATGACTAAAAAAAGCTTCCATTTTAAAGAGAAATCACAGTATATATGAAAATAAAAATTGCATGTGGATTTTTATCACTCTTCATGTCAACATGCTATATAAAGTGCAATTTATTTTGGACCAATGACTTCACATTCAGCTCACTGAACTGCTTATTATGCTTGTGAAGTTTTGCTCCAATTGAACAGTCCTTACATGTAATTGGCTCTGAGACATGACTTTCCAAGGGATCCTTACGCAAGGATCTATAAACATTTTGTTTATTTCCCATAAACAACAGTTTTTTTTTCTTCTCTTTTCCAGCTTGTACAAATACCAATATTTAAAAATAATGTAGCCCAAAGTTGTGTTGTCAAATGAACAGTGGTGGTTTGGAAAGGCTACAAAAGGATGATAGACTAGAAAAGTCTCATGGTCAGTCTTGATCATTCCCCCAAATGCCGCTCCCTCCATGTAGATTTTAATAATCATTGACTATGCTTATTATTCAACTTCTATCTACTTACCCCACTCCAGAAAAATCTTCTTGGTCAAACAGGTAATATGAAGTAAGGTGGTCTCACTTGTGTTTTCAAGATTAAGGATTTAAAGGGAAAAGATCTTAAAAAGTGAACTGTGGGTGAGGCTTGTCCTGAACTATATTGTATATTCAGAGACTTTAATAAGTAATATCAATTTTTCCCTTCAAAATAAATTTTCCTATTTTGCTGGAAAATTTGCCATGATGTAAAAGATTATCCTAACCGAACAATTTATAGAACTTTTAAAGCAAAAACTGTAACTACTGTAGAATTGACTGCATTTTTAAAAATTTTCTATTCAAAACATTTTAATCTGTATCTTACATCAGAGTAGACTTGTACAATTTTCCTGAGATTATTATCATGAAAAGTGCTATTCCATTGTTCACAGTTTGTTACCTTCCTCATTCTCCTTCTGTATCCTTCCACATTCATACTAATCTATAAGGCATTATTCACCATTACCTGATTGAAGAAAATTTCCATTTTCTGGCAAATATAAACTCATGAAATCCCCAAAGAGACAAGAAGAGGAGATAAAACCTTTCACAAACAAGGAATTGTCAGTTGTTCTTATAAATTCAAAGTTGAAGAAAGAAACAGTTGTAATCATCTAACAATTATGTATTCAGGAAGAAACTGTTCAGTAAAACTCACATAGCATTTAACTCTCTTGAGATATTATGCTGCATCTTGAAATATATTCAAAGAGATCAAAATACAGGGTGACCTTTACCAGAACGCCCACATTTCAAGATGCTCTCCCCATTCCTGATTCCTTTCCTGCAGGGTCAGTCTTTTGTAGCAGCTGTTAGATTGTAACAAACCCTTCCTATGACATCATTTTTCCAAGCAGTAATTTATCATCTGAGACTTAATACTTACATTTGACTAAAATCTAAATTTATCACACACTAAACAATTCCTTGGGGAAATTATGCATGCCACCTATAAGCCATTCTTTAAAGTACAGTGATTAAGCAGTATCACCAAAGATTAGGCATACTGCCAAACTGCTATCATTTAAAACAAATCAAGAGTTTAATTATGTTGCATTAAATACAATGATTATAAGTAGGATGTGTGTAGGAAACACTAGATAATTTACACTAATCACCAATCATTTGGGATTAAAGCAATTCTCCCCCAAAAGAAAGTCTCAGATACTTTTGAGAAGCAACACGTTGGTTCCAACTCTACAGATAAGTAGATTGCATTATTTTACTGGCAGAAGGTGTTACAATCTCATGAGGATGCAAATGTAGAAAATTTGTTGACCACTTTTGCCAAACATAAATAGTTGTCCAGACCCACATCAACTCCAAGAGTGGACTACCCGTACCATAATCTGCAAAATTTCTAGCATTATTTAGCAAAGCTGTTAGTTCCTTGCAAAATCACTGATTTCCAGTGATAATGAACCAGATGATAGCCTTGTCTTGGTGAAACATAATCTCTTGTTTGGGTTAAATGTCAGTGGAAATGAGGTCAGCAAAAATGGGGATGAGAGATTAAAGAGATAAACTATTTTGTACACAAGACATTTGTTCTTTCAGCTGGATTACATTTCTTTTGTAAAAGATAATTTTAAACACTACTATCTGTTTCTTTTTCATTACTTATCAGGTGGCATTTTGAAACTTTCTGTATAATTTTAGAATTATAACAGACTATTTTTTATGCTTCATTTTGATTTCTAAAGTTGATTTTGGTGCACCATTACCTTAGCATCTTTCCTGCTCCCCCTAGTCAATATAACTTGGTATTAGAAAGAAAAGTGTGTGGGAATGAAAAGAATATGAAAATCTTCAATAAGGTCAATTTGTCAATTATTTTGAATTTGTCAAATTTAATTTGTCAAAGTTTTCCTTCTTTTAAAAGGGAAAACTTTTATTTCCAAAAGGTTAGAAATAATAAGACCAAATTTAAACTTCATGTAAGTGGTAAGCTAAAAATGAAATTTGTTCTTTCTTGAGGCAACATCAGCTTACAATGTAATTTGTTCTTTGTGCTAGTTTTACTTTTTCTCTTCATATTTACAGTCCACTATATAGACTGTTGTAACTTCTCCATAACTGAGCAAGTTGTAACTGTATTATGATTTCCCATGTTTCTGGTATGTAAGATTTAGATTTTAAACATTCAGCTCTTAAATGCCAAAATGTAGTGCTGGGAGAGGTTGTATAATCTCTTGCTGGAGATCTTTAAGAACAGAATCGACACCTCTCCCCCTATGTTCGTTTAAATATAACTATGCCTAGAGGTAAGGAAAAAACAATAACTGACCTCTGGAGAGACTTTTAAAAACTCCCTGACTTATGAAAGAGTACACAGGATTTCAGAGTGGTGTTTAGAAATACTATCTGGAGGCTTTTCTTAATGCAGAAAATTATAGAGTATGTATTTTATACAGAACATTTAAAGAAACATATCTTAATAAAATACAAAAATTTAAGTTTCAGTTTGTTGATTTGATTGGAAAATCAGATAATATTCACTGAGATAATTATGTGTGTGCTAAACCGAAAAATGCTTGCATAGGAGATATGCAAATCAACCCCCTGGTAATTGTTATAGTTAATATTATTTGGGAAAAAGGTCTTTGTACATGTGACAAAATTAATGATTTTTTGAAGTGAAGACATAATTCTGGATTGTATAATGGTGGGTTTTAAAACCAATGACAAATGATAAAGTATATTAAAAAAACAGAGAGACTGGAGATAGAAGACACAGAAATGGAGAGAAGGCAATATGAAGACAAAAGCAGAGGTTAGAGATATTCAGCCACAGGCATCAAGCCAAGCCTAGGAATATATAGTCACCAGAAGCTGGAGGAGGCCAAAAGTGGATTCTCCCTGAGGAGCCCCAGAGAAGAAGGCCCTGCCAGATAGAGGCCATCTTGCTTGCAGAATTGTGAGGTAATAATACATTTCTCTTGGTTTAAGGCACCAAGGTTTGGTAATTTGTTACAGAAGCCACAGGTAACTAATATATTATGCTTTAGTAAAATTTTATATCTTAATCTTATTTAATATGACAATCATGTTGAATCATTTGACTTCTCAAAAATTTTATATTCATGTTATTTCTTATATTCAAAGGTTCTACTAAATAACACACACACACACAGGCTTTGCAACATTTATACACTAACATATACCAAATTTCAGAACTAGAGCAGTAATGAATACTTCATCTTCCTATTTGTTTCCACCCCACTTCAGTCCCTGACAATGTTCCCAGGGATTATTATTATTAGGAGACCTATGACTTCCATTAATTATCTTTTTTTATTACTTTACCCCATATTTATATTTTCCATAAACAAGATAAATGTCTGCCCCGTTAAGCATTAAAAATGGTATCATTCTGAACAGTCTTCTGCAACATACTATTTTTCAACAATAAAGATTCAAAATTTGTCCTTCAGTATAGTTCATTTATTTTCTCAGTTCTACACAATATTTTATTGTGTGACTGTAGGTGCTTTAGGTTGTTTTGATACAATAAATAATATTGTCACATTGATCCTTCTGTATATGAATTCTGCAGCACATATAAAAGGGTTAAATCAGTATCTCCCAATGTCTTATAAAACCGTACTTGGGCTGATCCCCAGTTATTTCTTTGCAGTAAGCTTGCTCTAGTCTCTTGTTCCAGTTCAATCATACTAATCTTGCTAATCTTGAGTCTACCAAACATACCTGATACTCAGTCTGAGCTCTCCATCTTCCTTTTACCTGAAAAGTGTTTCTTTCCAGCAGCTTCATTACTTATCTTTCATTTCCTTCAGATCATTTCTCAAAAGTCAAATGCTTACTAAGAACATCCTTCAAATTGAAATTTCCAACCTCCATCCGGTTGATAATCCTTATCCCTTCCTTTGTTTTTTTTTTCCTTTTCTATTATCTCCATATCACTTACTACTTTCTCACATACAGTATATGTTGTTTATTTATTCTGTTTGCTTGCCACCACTAAAATACATTTTGTGAGAATAAACATTTTTAATATTCTTTTTTTTATAGCAATCTGTCAGATCCAGAGCACTGTTCAGTAAATGCTGATGTGCTATATAATGTTGGTAATGAATAAGGAAATGAATTATCCAAATAATCTCCCCAAATTGTGACTTGCTTTACAACATCTGCACAATATATGCTATTATACTAAAGTTCTTAGTTTTACCATAATTAAATTTATCTTGCTTGTAATACCCTCTATTATACAAAGGTCATAAAATAGTTGCACATGATTTCCTGCTAAGCTTTAAAAAGATTTAGCTTTCACATTGCTGCCAGAGCTTTATGAGTGTGGTGTGAGGAGTATGAAGTCCCTTTTCCCTGTACAGATTATCAGTTACCTCTGCATCATGAACTGAGTAGTCTCTTTTCCTCAGGGCTCAATAATATCATAGACCTCACATTTAAAGTTTTTACATGAGATTGGGCCTGTATTGGGACTGTGACCAGTTAACATAACTCAATCTGACAATCTGACAGTTCCAGCACCAATAATGAAATTGGGTCAAAAGTTGGGCAGAAGCCTCTAACCAACAAGCCACAGGTCTGCATCACCCACATGTAGCACTTGCCAGACAAAAGCAGTTTAAACAAAAGGGTTTTATTAACAAGGGAAATTAACCAGGAAAACAAAATATCCTTAATGCCACAAATGGCCAGTTATCTTACCGCAATCATCATTTCGTCCAAAAATCCCAAACACATGTCCAAAATGGTGCCCCTTGTAGGCACTGCAAAGTCTAGTCTTTGCAGTACCTAATCTCTCTCCAGCATTCTGAGCTGCTCCACTTCGCCAAGGCTCTTCAAAATTTTCCAACAGATGCTGATGCAAAATTAGCTTTCCAAATATGCTGCCTTGTTGTGGTTTCATGCATTTCCTTTATCAGGCCCACCTTCTGTGGTGTACACCCACATTCACCAGACCTGGCCTCAGGAGCCCATGATCACCCCTGGTCTGCCATTCTGGCATTCAACTTCACACCAGCTAGTCTCTGCCGGCCACTCTCCTATCATGTGGTTCCTTGCCACCGCCAGCTCACTCCTCCAGGGGGCTTCCCCTGGCCAGGCTATGTGGGCTTGTTCTCTCAGTCAACAACTCTTATCTCTCCTTCCTTCCTTTCCTTTCTCCCTTCTCCCCTTGCTCCTCCCTTTTTATATGCCCTCTCTTCCTGCTTCTCTCAGACTCTGCCCACCAGGATATTTTGGCACCAATACAATTTTTAACTGTCACTAGCCTGTATCAATACCATGAGGGCTTATATAATAATTCCTGATACTGAACAGGATATGTCCCATCACAGGCTTTTCTTTATTTTTTTCCCTTTTATGAGTATCTTTGTTCTTAGTTGCCATTTATTTGTCCAGAAATTTTAATACAGATATACTAAATTTTATCCACCCCCAAATATATATATATATATATATATATATATATATATATATATATATGTATGTATGGTTTATATACATATATATGTATGTATATTATGTGTGTGTGTGTGTGGTTTATGGGTTGTGGTAGAGGTTTATTATATTAGAATTATCATGTATTTTTATTTCAATTTGGGGACTGCTTACATTGTTCTATTAAGAGCTCTTATCTGTGGTTTTGATATTCATCTGTAATTATTTAACACTTAAAAAGATTTTTAATAGTCTGTGTTGTTCACCTGAGATAAACTGAATTATATCATGACATATGTCTTGTACCTTACTGAGGTCTGTTAATAATTTGTTAGATATTTCATGCATGTAGGAGGGAATTTGCCCACAATTTTTCTCATGCTTTTCTCTCAAGTTTTTATATCAATTCTAACCTTCACAGTATAAAACACAAATAACGGTGATTACATTTTCATGGTCCATGAAAGAGTTTGAGTAAGCTTGGAATAATTTCTTTTCAAGTTAGGATAGTTTTTCTGAATTAAAAAAAAAAATCATCCTGGCTGGTTATTTACACAGTGAAAAGAATTGTTTCTTATATGGTGTCACATTATTCAATTTATATCAAACAGGAAGTAATAAAAAAACAAACTTAAACAAACAGGAAAAATTTAACTAGAAAGTGAAAAAATAAGAAATTCAGATTATTCTTAATAAGAAAATAGATGTAAAAACAATTAGTCCAAAGAAAGGGAAGATGCCATCAACTATTTTTTTTTCAAAATGCAGTGAATTATTATGATTGTTAAATTTCCAACTACATAAATATCTTTCTAGGAAAATATATGTTTTAAAAATTAGTTTAAAAAGAAAACATGGATGGAAAAATATCCCAAACAGAAAAAAGTCAACATTAGAGGATTGCTTGTAATGCTGAAAAAGTATCCCTGAATCCAGAATAGGAAATGCAGAGCTTGACTTCATCAGACACTGGAACAAAGAACCGTGCATCACAAAAGCTCACAGGCATTATAGCCTGCATTAACCAGGAAAACAAAATATCCTTAATGCCACAAATGGCCAGTTATCTTACCGCAATCATCATTTCGTCCAAAAATCCCAAACACATGTCCAAAATGGTGCCCCTTGTAGGCACTGCAAAGTCTAGTCTTTGCAGTACCTAATCTCTCTCCAGCATTCCGAGAGAGAATGAGAAATGAGAATCTCTCATTTCTTTCTCTGAACAAAAGTGCCATCCATTTTTGTCTACAGCAGCACTGTTCTGTACAAGAAGTACTATGTGTGGCTATTTATTTGAATTTTAATTAATTATGTAATAGTAAAAATTCAATACTTCAGGCCAAACTAATCAATTCCAAATAACCAATAGCCATATGTGTATAGCAGTCATTTCCACTGAACTATGCAGATATAGCATAGTTTGAATACTGCAGATACAATACACTCTATCATCCACTTCATGACAAAAATATCCAGAAATCACAATGCAAAACCAACTTTACAATAGTTCTTAGCTAAAGCTATTAGCAGAGACTTACTGAGTCTGTACATTTCCAATTCTAAATTATGAGGAAGATAATTTGGTAACTCCAAATGGATCTAATAGCTGTAACTGACCTACTTGGTTGGGGCAAAGTGTTGGATAATTATATAATAAAATATAACCAGGCTTTCTTTGCCTTCACTGGGAATTATCTCAAAAAGAAATAGTCAAATACATATAAAAAAGATGACATAAAAGAAGCCTGCTTAGCCCTAAATATAACATTAACATTTTAAGAAATACAATTTAAGTGTAATATTTAGTAACAATGTTAACAATGTAACTGTCAAAAGGCTAGTTTTTTTTTTTTAATTTTTCATATTTGCTATGATAGACAGTGATCATAACATTGGACCAAATGAACCTTATCATAATATTCTAGGAGCACTATAATGCATATAGTAATTGTGATATTTGTTAAGTGGTGTGTGAGTACCTAGGTATTTGCATTTTCATAAAAGAAATACTCAGATACATAAAAATGTAGATGTAACTAGAATCTCCAAGATTTTTCACTCAAGTGCTTGAGAGATGGTTCCTGAGGATTTTTTTTTTTCTTTCCCCACTCTCTCAACACCCATGCCCAAACCCTCTCTGTAATTATGACGGTATTAGGGCTGTGATGGGTGACCTACTCTGAGGGGGAGAGGAATAGACAGTAGAGTTTTGCTCTGCAAGGTATGACATATCTTTGAGAAGCACCTCCAAGGATAGTCTGGGAAATCCCCTCAGGAATTCCCAGAGAGTGGTGGGCTGACACCAAATTGCAGCACATGAAATAAATAAGAAGTGAGAGAGTGGTGACTACAGTGTCAGCTACCAACTCAAAAATCTTGCCACTGGAAGGGAAAAGGTGATATTGAGCAAGTTGATATGAAAGTTCAAGGTTCTCATTTTATTTAGTTTGTTTTACATAGAGAATTGGATTGAAGGTAGGGAACTAATATAATAGGAGAAGTGGAAAAACTTTTTTAAAGGGTAGGTAGTATGGAAAGCTGTGTGAAGAACCCTTAAACTACTGAAAATAGAACTCTCATTCAAACCCCCATCCCACTTCTAGGAATCTACCCAAAGGTTACAAAAACTTTAATTCAAAAAGACACCTGTACTGGAATTTACTGCAGTGCTATTTACAATAGCTAGGGTATTGAAGCAACCCAAATGCCCCAAAACAGATGAGTGGTACAGAAAGCTGTGATATATGTACATGATAGAATACTATTCATCAATCAAAAAAGACAAGCTTAAGTCATTCACAGCAATATGGATGAAGCTAGAAGGAACCATGTCAGCAGAAATAAGACAGGAAGAAAAGAGAAATACTTAATGGTCTCACGTATATGAGGGGCAAAGGGAAAACAGACAATAAAAACATTAAAAACTAATTTTTAGAAAAATTGAAGGACAGAGCATGGAGTGGGGTATGGGGGTCCGGGGTACAAAAGACTAAGATAGTTCATGGGTCATAAAGTGGTGGGAGAACCCCAGGGTAGATAACAATGTAAAATAAAATAAAAAATATAATTTCTAAAAATAGAGATTACACCAAAAAATAAATAAATAATAAAGGGTAAAGGAATATACAATAGAAAAGAGATGGAATTTACAGAAATAAAAGGATTATAATGGGCACAAATTGAAAATCTTTGTCTTATATCATAAAGAGCCAGAACTCTTAGGATTATAGCAGAAAATAGAAAAGTTTTCCATTACAGAATTATCATGTTTATGTTTTGTGTTGATGCATATTATGGTTTATGCATCAAGTACTATTTCTCAAATGTCTTTTTAATCCCTGAAGTAGCAAGATCGTATGCAGGAATTGGATTAAAAATGATAAATCCAGAACTAAAGGAATAGTAAGTGCTAGTAAGACTATGAACTTTGCCAGGCACGGTGGTTCGTGCTTGTAAGCTTCAGCCTATGAAGCGGCCAGGGCTAGGGATTGTGGTTCAAGTCCTGCCTGGGGCCAGTAGCGAGACCTATTTCCAAAAAAATAGCTGGGCGTGGTGGCGCGCGCCTGTCATCCCAGCTACCTGGGAAGCTGAGGCTGGGGATTGCTTGAGT
This sequence comes from Uropsilus gracilis, assembly GCA_004024945.1. Classification (NCBI taxonomy): domain Eukaryota; kingdom Metazoa; phylum Chordata; class Mammalia; order Eulipotyphla; family Talpidae; genus Uropsilus; species Uropsilus gracilis. The sequence continues at coordinate 1,652 of PVHY01005110.1, read as the reverse complement.
CTGTGGTACCCCGGGCAACAAGAGCCTGCGGTTCCACTGGCAAAAATAGCAAGACCTAGTCTCAAAAAAAAAAAGACCATGAACTTAGCTGTGAACTAGCTTCCAGTTTCAAAACTTTAGTAAATAAATAATAATAAAATTTAAAAGACTGCAGTTTCCTTGTTCAGCAAGGTGATGGATTAAACTATCATTATTGAAAACCATTATTTTATGTTTCTTAAATTCTATTTCCTAAGTGCTCTTAAATTAACTTTTCATATATGCTATATCATCATAAAATATACAGAATAGGACTAACAGTTTTAGTATTTTTAAAGTTTATCTTAAAGCTGCATTTGAATATTTAAAACTTCTTTCTCTTTCATATTATGTTTCATATGATGCCAATATAAAAATTAATATACCCATGCAGTTATCGATTAAGAGGTAATTTATATAGCACCTATAACTGCTATGGTCTGCACCATTATCCTAGGCTGGCATTAGAACAGTACCTTCTAGTTATACTTAAGAGTCAGCTTTATTTTCATTGACAACTGACTGTGTAGTATTGCATGTTAAATGTGGTGTTTTCAATTACACTTCCAATACTAAATTTGTTTAATAGTTAACTAATCATAATTCAAAAGAGAACTTCAGAAAATGAACTGGTGTTAGCCTCTCTAACCTTTGGTATCATTTAAAATTTGCTATTATGATAGGCAGCATTACTAATAAACAAGAAAATGTGAATTATTTAATAGGAGAAATGCAAAATACTCTGTTCAGAGGAAGTTAACAATGAATGACAATTTAACATTTTTCCTGGTGAAATGTATTTTAATATTAAAATGTAACTACATGAATTATTTGAGATAAATTGATTATATTAATGGTTTCCTTAGGGTTGTTTCTTTTGTAAGGTAATCATATACTCATTCCATTACACTATTGCTTTGGTAATTACTTAACTTATCACTGCCATATTTTCTATTTTCATATTTATATGAAGGAATACTCCAGATACTTATTTAGAAGTTATGTACTTGTCATTAACTACTCATCACTTCATAACTGGAAAATAACATTTGGAGTATATGTTAAGATATTATATGTCAAAATAATTTCTCAGAGTATTTTTAATGAACATTTTTCCAGTAAACACTGCTGCAAAGAAATGTTAAACGAAGTTAAAGATGATCTAAGTCAACCAATTGCACTTTGTCTAGTCACATTTTTGAAACAAGCACTAGTCTTCATTTATTCTGTAAATTTTAAGCATCATACTCTTGATTAAAGGTGGCATTTGGAATTTTTCAATTCCAAATTCATAAATTTTCAAGAACAGTTTAGCTGTTTTTGAAGTTATCTGTATGTGAACATTGTAAACACAAACAAACAGATTACCATAGAAGAAACCAAAAGTTTTTGGAAGTTATCCTAAGAACAAAGAACATCTCTTCCCCTTTGATTCTTCACCTACCTCCAAATCAGTCCTAGAAATTCACAGGTGTCCTGACGTTGTCCTTCTAACTCCAGCTGCCCATATTTTCACAATTCCAAGTCACTCAATGCATAGGGTTGGGACTCATTCCCCACTACGCAAATTTTGCCTTATCATTAAATTTAATAATAATGTAGCTTCTTCTAACAGACTAAGATTTAAGCAACAA
>PVHY01005109.1:0-86192 GCA_004024945.1 Uropsilus gracilis | reverse complement strand
TGTGTCCTCTAGTGTGCTGATTCGTTCTTCAATTTCTTCTAGTCTGCTTTCATGGCTTTTCTCTGCATTTTTGATATCTTCTATTGCTCCTCTTATAAACTGTACCTCCTTTAGTTTTTTATTTAGTGTTTCAATCTCTTCTGTTCGACAATTGTAATGTTCATTTTGCTGCATTCGTTCTTGTATTTTTCTACTTCTCTTATGTCATTTAGTGTTTTTATCATGATGTGCCTGAATTCTTTATCTGTCATATTATCCCATTCTTCGTTATCCTCATTGTTTTCAAGAGATTGTTTGTCCTTTGGTGAGGAATTGCTTCCCTTGGGGCTTGCTTGTATGTTTGTGTTTTTCTTCCTTCCCGTGTTTTCTCTTCGGACTTGTTCTACGTATTGAGTAACGGATGCTCAGGTATTAGTTGGCATGTTGTCCAGTACGAGGTTGTGTTTATTCTGTTTTATCATCTAAATTGGTTCTTGTTTCTGTGGGTTGTTTTGGGGGAAGTAGTCTTTTCCTTGTCTGAGCTGCTGTTGCTCAGCCGCACCTGCTCTTTTGGACTAGGATATCAGCCCTGATATTCTGCAGTCTGCTACTTAAGGAGTCAATGGACTGCTAAATTTGAGTCTCTCCAGGAGGCCTTTTGTACATGGAATCCTCAGATATGCAAACCACAATTCCAAGTTTCTCCAGAAGGCAGCTTATGACTTTTCCAGTTTGTGTTTGAGTTGCGATGGTATCGAGTTTCTGAGCTTTTTATTCTTGTATTTGAATTACTTTGATAATATTCAATATTGAATTGTTTTTTTTTCCTGTGTGTGTGCCTGCTGTCATTGGTTTCCCAGTTTTGATTTACTGTTTATATTTGCCCACAAATAATTTTTTTTCCTATGAATGAAATTTAGTGTTTTTGTGTATTGCTGAGATTTTGTTGATAATCTTTATCCGAGCTGGCGCCAAAGTGGTATGAGGTGATGCAATACCTGGTTCGTGGGCTTCAGGGGGCATGCCCGAGAGCGCCCGGCTGATGCGCACTGGCTGGTGACGGGGTGAGGCGAGGTGGCGCGGAGGTTACCTGGTTCGCCAGCCGGTGGCGGGCTTCTAGAGGAATCCTTTGAATTACATATAAGGCAACCAGAAACCAAAAGAGAAAACTGTAAAAAACCCTATTTGATCTATAGATAATTTTTATCAGTCTGAGGTAAGTCAAGAATGGTTATATCATATTATTATAAGGGTTTGTTTATAGGATTCTGGGAGTGGTTAAACAGTTAATCTACAATATTTCCTCCTGTGTTTAGTGCTGGCTGTGAATTGAAAAGGGTTCAAAATGCAGATGAAAACACAGGGAAACCAAAAACAAACTGGAAATTTGAAAGTGATTTGATGAAATGGTAACAATGGAATGACAATCGTGTTAGTCTTTCAACATCTCCAATTTCAGGGCACAGGTGATTTGCAAAAGAGACTGGGTCAGTTTATCAAGAACATGAACACTAAGTCATAGGAGCAGAAAGAGATCTAGCAGATAGTGGAGAGGAAGAAGCTCAATTAATGCTGCAAGCAAACAAGGTGAATCAGCAGATTCCAGTCTCCAGGTGAGATCGGTAGTTACCTTTGTGTTAACCCCACCTGCTGAATCTCACTCTAGTAGTAATTTACTTCCATCTTCTAAATATCACACATAATTTATCCAATGCTGAGCTTAGCCCAGAAACAGAATTCTAGAAAGCACTGTTCCAAGAAAAAATAATTTCAGAAAACACTGCTCCAACTTAGCTTAGGTAAAGCTATCAGATTTTCATGTCTTATCTTGGAATCTGTATGCAGCCTTATTAACCACAGGTTCAGATTCCTCCCTCATGACTCAATGCTCCTCATACAATGGAAAACATGCTCATCTTGTGAAATGAATTTAAAAATTATTATAGATGTGTTTGACTCAGCCCATTGCTTTTAGAAATGAGGCATACTTTCTTTTTGATGTCCTGAACCTGAATGCCAAGATAGTTAGCTACTCTTACTCCATTTATGTTTGTTGATTTGAGAAATGGAAAATGTTTAAATTGCATACAAACTCTTATTGAAATACAAATGAAAACAACTATTTTAGCAATGTTAATTTTCTTTCAGCATGTTAACCAAGACCAGCATCAGCAACTTTTCCAACTATCATTCTGTAGTCAAATCACTTGGTTGCGGTTTTCGGCCTTCTTGAATGAGCAAAACCTCCTCCCTTAAGATGCATATGTTGCTAGACAAGCAACATAACCCAGAAACAGACAAAACATATTAGGTTGGTATGATTTGCAATGGAAATTAATGACATACTGAAGTATGCATAGCACCCACAGTCAGCCTTTCATCCCCTTACCCCCTATTTTCTGGTGGCATTACAGCATCTCTTATTTTCAGTATTAATCACTCCTGCAGGTATCGGGAGCTTTGCTTTGTCCATTTATTTACTGGCATGAATATCTCAAAAGGGCTACCTAGTAGACTCAATTTGCAGTTATTTGAAATCACTGTTGTGTCCCCTAGTGAAAGCTCAGTTTTATTGAGTGATATTGAATTTGTTATATAAAGATCTATGTGCTCAGTAACAATTGGTTAACTTTTTTGCTTTTACCTGCTTTGCTTGAGAATAATTTCTGCCTTGCTACAGTATAATTCTCATGTCAGTGTTAACAAATGAGATAAAAAGGGTTATTTAATCATCCCCACAAACCCACCCTGACAGTTTTAAAATCTGTAAAAATTGGTGGTTTAGCATATTTATTTCTAGAATGCATCTGACTTCAGGCCCTTCAATTAATCATTAACTTCCCTTTCAATATATCTATTTCTTTTATATCACTTTAGATTTATCTTTATCAATTTAATTAAACTACAAGCTAGTTAGTGCTAGTGTTCATTACAAGGTCTGTTCCTAAGATTTTGACAGTAATGTGCAGTTACTGTGAGAAAAGTCTTTTTAGGTGATGATTCTTTCAGTCTTTAGATATTATATTATAGCATTTCACTATTAGATATATGCTTTTTCCAGAAAAATTCTTGATCAGGAACTATATAGTCTACCACTTGTTCAGTGACCACCGTTTTATGTATTACACACTAGCCTTTGTGGATTCAGTTTCATTCTTTTAAATCTTATGTAAGACTTTCAGAAGATATGTTACCTTAATCCAGAACAAACACAAGATGATATACTGGATTTTAGAAGAAACATCACTGATATGATTTAAGAAACCAGTCTCTGCTTCCAAACTGCAGTGATCTCAATGTATGCAACCTGCTGAGATTCTGTGCTCTGTGCAGTATTGCTAGAAAATGGACCCTTGGGGTGATGAAGTAAATGGCATGCACAGAAGAGACCTCAGACATTTCTGGTCCCTTCTACCACCTGAGGAAACAATAACCCATCGAGGGCCTTCTGGGGCAATGCTGACTGCCTGCCCTTGGTCTTATAAGTTCAGGAACTGTGACTGACACATTCCTGTTTATAGATCACCATGTGCTATGTTACAGCAGCCCAGATGAAGACACTATTACAGAATCAAGTCAGGGAATATGCTTATTGTTGACTTTTTCACATCTTTCTCATTCATACAGAATTTAATAAATTTTGCTAGTACAAAGTATGTGGCTGACAAGTTTTAGACAAGGGAATCAGCAGTGTATGGCCAAGGCATAACTTTGGCATAACTTTTTCTGTCTAGCACTCACAATCTTACTCCATACTCCTTCAGACAACTCCAGGTTTATTCTCGGTAAGGTCAAGATCAATAATAGTTACTACCTCAAACCAGTATCAATTTCAAGTATGTCACTATCATATTAAGACCATTTATTTTCCAATTCACTAATTATATTTGTCTGAATTAAATGATCCTTTAAATCACCATAAGCTACAATCTCATCTTTCTAACCTCTAACACTATTCATTTTTCACCGAACACCTGATTACGTGCCATGATCAATCATGATAGTCATTTTATTACAAAATGTCCTCAAGTTCTGTTTAATTCTTCTATTTTCATACTCAGTTGGACAAATTACTACGTGGCCTGGAAATAGAGAAACTGAAGATCCTTTTTGATTCTTCCAATTTGAATATCTGATTGGTGGTTTTAATCAAGCATTCACTCTAATCCCACAATCACCTTTCTCTAATACATCTTCTCCCTCAATCTGAAAGATCACATATTGCACACAACTATTCCCCTGTCTACACTGACATTTAACTAGTAATTCTGTCAGTTAAATATAAAACAGATGAATGCAGAAGACTGCATCATCATTAAGAGATTCCATAATTTGTTCTCTTATGATACCACTGAAAACCTCCCAGACTCCTTTCTAGATTCAACCCTTGCATTAACCATTCAAATGCATGTCCGTATTATGGACTGAAGCCATTACTGTCACATTTTTCAATCATTTTTTCCCCACACTATTTTATCTGTACTCATAAAACCATGTTATTAGCTTCTTATTAAAAGCAGAAGTTTTGACTTCTGTATTCATTCATCCAAAATTCTCTATTCTGTTGCAGCAAATCTTCATAGTTTTGTGTAATTTTTCTAACCATACTATGACTTAGGCCCTCTCTTAAACCTACCTGTTAGGCGTTTGCCACAATTAAAAGCAAGTATTTTAGTCAAGTTTCTAGAATAAATAATTTCTAAGGTGTTAAATATAATGATAAATGCATGACTTTCACCCTGAGACATGGTAACTATATCAATATATCTTTTCACTCGAAGCTTTTTCTTACCCTGGCTTCCAAGTACCTATCTTAGTTTGGCATCAACCTCACTGTCTGATACTTCTTAGTTTTCTATCACTTTACATTGTAAATAAACATGGGGTATTCCAGGTGTCTATCCTGAAACATTTTTGGCTTATATGCACTTTCGGTAATTTTATTATGTCCCATACCTTTAGTACACTTTCATATCCTGGTGAATCACAAATTTGTTTCTCCCCCACCCCCCATTTGACTCCCATATCTAACAGCCTATTTATTAAAGACACTCAAATGCCTATAGAGATTTTCCAAAATAAAATGTGAAAAATTAAGCACTTGATAAGCTTTCCCTCTTAAAAAAAAATATTTTTTGTTGTGCCGTAATCATTTTTTAAATTATTTCTAGTTGATCAGGCCCAATTCCTTAGAGAATTCTTGATTTTTTTTCTTTCACATTTCACAGGTCTATGTACTAATTTTATTTTACAGTCAAAATGAACTTCAAACCAAATACCGCTTGATACTGCTGCTATTACCATAATGTCCCAAGCCACAAAATAGGTGAAAAGTATTAGAGTCAGGAGTTCCAAATTGTCTCTCTAGTCCTACTCTGGATTCTCTATATTTATAGTCCAGTCCCTTGAAAAATATGTTCAGTTCATATCACTTCATCTAAAAATTATTCAGTACCTTATCTTCCTTTGAGTAAATGAATAACCTTTACAAGGTTATTTAAAAAACAGTGCTATTGTTAGCTCTGTTGGTACAGCCTGGGTGTGTTTTTCCAGATACACTGGAACACAAATAATTGCCTCTGTGCCCCTTCTGTCTCTGAATAGAACAGGGCTGCAAATGTCTTCTAAAGATTGCCCTCAGCAGCTGCAGTTACTCTGTCCTCACAGAGCTGAATGTCCCTGGGAACTAACATTCCCTCAAGTAGCCTTTGACTTGAGGACACCCTTGTGCGGGGGGATGGACACCAAGTTCTGAAGCAGATAGGTAAGGTCATCTGGACGCTAGAACTATCCTGCAAGAACTGACAGTGTCAAGTATGCTGCTTAAAAATCAGTCTTGCTTTGCTCATTCCCCTTGCTTGTTTTAAAACCTTTTACTACTAGGTTCTTGAACTCTGAGTCAAATGTGATCTTTTGAAATATAAGAATCCTTTTTCCAAATGTTGCACTGTGATGGTGGTGGGTTTGAGTACATACATACAATACTAAAATGAACTGCTTGTTAACCTCAGCATAATGTGCTACCTTCTAAAAGTGCCGATTGTAACAGCCAACTTGATTTTCTAACATATTAAATGTGTTCAGAATATTACCAATAGAAAACTACCATATACAGTAGTAATGTTTCTCATTGCCCCTAATTCTGCTGAGATCCGCAAGCCAGTTTTATCAGTAAATTTAACTGATTGAAAACTATTACTAAACAAATAGGAAATCTAGCTTTCTGGCCACCTCCACCCCAAATTTTGAAAAATGATAAATCTGGGTATTTACTCAGATATAAATTGTATTCTTATATTCAAGAAGATATAGTTTCTTAGAAATGTCTAAAATAAACTACAATATTTCATTAAAATAGGGCAAGGTTCCAAGATGGCTTGCAATGAAGATGTTACACATTAAATTTCAAGTGTTTTCAGTTTCAACTTATCTTTATCTCTGTTACTAACCAACCTGTGAAGCAATCTAAGAATTCATAGTTTCACTGACATTCTTTCCAAAGTGACCATGCTTAGCCTGTTGTTTAGGGGCATGGTGATGGAAGTGCTATTTGGAGATCTACTTGACTAAGCACATGAACAGGTTCTTTTCACCTCTTTCCAACATTGCTTCAGAAGTTCTAATTCTGCCAGTGAGAATATTTACACTAGAGAACTGGATAAACACTGCAAGCATATCATTCCTATTTAATGGAGTATTATTATTATATGACACTATGTGTTAGCATCCTATATCCACTAAGTAGTAATACCTCCACTAAAATCTCAGTGGGCACCTCCATCCTTTTCTCTGAAAGCACACTAACACACCCCTCTTTTTAGATCAAGTTTGTCTCAGAAGTTCCTTGACTGATGGTTTTGGCAGGAATGTTGCTAGACTAGCATCACCAGACTATCACCTTGCCATAGGAGCAGAATATATAATTTTACAACAACCTAGACAACGCTGTATCCTAATGAATATATTAACATACTAGTTTGTAAACTTTCTGAATACAGAAATCTTACAATAGCTGAAATTTCTCTCACACCAAGTACAGAATTTTGCTGTCCAAATATTTTTACTTCACTGAAAATCATGCTTTTTCAAAAAAGAATTGAATATAAGTTTTAGTTCATTTTATTAGCATAAACTTATCTTTAAAGTCATCGATTAATAATTAGATAATTATTTGTCCTTCTGAAAATAAGATAGGTGTTGTTTACAATAAAATCAGAATATGTCAGAATGAGAAACTGTGTGGAAAGACTGGCTAAGAAAAGAAAGACCTCATGAAGTTTCTGTGCTTCATTTATAGTAATGCTGTGTGCATAAAGGAACCTCTTAAAAAGAATCCACAAAGCAAATGGTATTTCAATAGTAAATATCACAAAGACCAAAGGAAATTTAAACCTAATTCAGAATTATTCAGTAAAGGTCAGTGAAAAGTAGACAAGGGAAAATAAAGTACATCAGATGATAAGAATTTTCAATAATGTCCTCATCAGAAAGGTCAAAGTTATTTCCCTACTGTTTTTGAAAAAGATAAAAACTTTTAATTAAGAACTGCTGAGTAGTATGAAAAAGAGCTTGATTTCAGCATTTTTAAACTGAAAACCCCTAAATTGGTTTATCTCAACTCATCACAGCACGTAAGAATCAGGGCTTAACAATAACAAAGCCATGATATTTCTATAAGCCCTCTGGCACAGGCAATCCTTCTCCTTGCATAGCTTCTGTTATCTTTTAATCTGAAAGGTAAAAGTCTCATTGACGACTGGATTTTTATTAAATAATTCTGAACCCAAAGCTCACATGCATCTATGAAAGCTAGAGAAAACATTAGTGCAAACAATATGTCCCCTATTATAATGCAGGTGAGCCGTGGGTTTCATGGGTATCATGAGTATGTGTTTAAAAAAAATGAATTTAAAGAATTTACCATGCATGAAAGGAATTATTTCTTTAGCATTGGTTCTCTTAATGAGCTGGTTTAATATCAATTAGTCAATGACTTTGATGTAGTTAGCTGAAGGATTCCACAGTGCATTTGACTTCTGATATATTTAAAGAGCTGATTTCATAACATACAATAGAAACTACAACTGTCCTATTAAAAAAAAATCCTTGCAAAATTGGGAATGATTATAAGTTGATAAGTTACAGACTCTTAGAAGACTTGGGCAATCCCAAATGGTCTGACAAGAAGGTAATTGCAGGTTGCTTCATAAATGAATGGGTAAAGTGTTCATCCTTAGGAAAGTAGAATCAGAAGATGAAGACAAATGGGAAAAGTATCACAGAGGTAGACAATTAAGTATACACAAGTAAGTATGGTGTTAGAATTGATTTCCTTATATTCATACCAAACCTAACAAAGCTTCAAATGCAGAGGTAACACAAAAATTGAATGTCTAAGTTGAGCAGTGAGACAGATTACTCCCTTGGCACATAAAAACACCAGTGGTTTTCATTCGAACATCAGAAATATGAGTACAAAGTTAATATAGGATCCAAATTAAGGAAGAAGGAATTTGCTAAAACGGTGGAAATTAATGTTATGTGAGTTCATTGAGTCAGTCAATGGGGCATTCTAAATTTCATACAAATCTATTCAGGAAGGACCATAAGGTCGTGACTATAAGGGAATCATGAAATTAAAATGAGATATTTGGCCATTTAGAATCCCAATATACAGTATTGTTAACTATGTGAGAAATGTGAATTCATATTCTTTATATGATATAAACATTTATATTATAGAAAATGAGTTTTGACTTTGTTAATTTATGAAAACCTTGTAATTATTCAATCAGTATATTAGTGAAGGGAATTTATTCTGACATAAAATATAATATTAAACATTTTACAATCAATATACTTATAAGGAGCTATGTAATATGGGACTAATCAAAGTTGTTGTATATTGTACTTTATTTTGCATAGTATTTATTGATGTGGAAAATAAATGGAAAGTTATTTTTCTTAGAGATTATAGAATACTAGCTTTGAAAAAATGTAATGAACCAAGGTTTCTCATCCTTATTTGAGAAGTCAACACTGTTGTGATTTTTAACACTGATTTTTGACTCTAGAAAGAAGATATTTGTTGAGTTAGGATAAAATTCTCTTGAGTAAGAAATGATCAAAATAGAATGAGTTATGAATTAGGACTTGGGTAGAGATTGTCATGGAAAATGTCCTATTCTTGCAATGGCATGCATTGGGTCAGAATTATATTAAGACACGCTAATGTGGACATGCACAAGAGAAAAGGGTATGTGTTAAAGTATCTTCAATTGCTATTTCATTGGATGGCATTAAAATGGTTTAAAATACAACTAAGGAGAAGTAACTCTCCCTTTCTGGTCAGAAAACAAACGTCTGAACTTTCACAGCAATGACCACTGGCCATATCAAGACATAAGGAAGATCATCATATAGAGATAAACCGTTTGCTATAATAATGTTGTATAGTTGTCAAAGCAGCAATGGAGGCAATGATTGCTGGATGATAGCTTCAAGTTTTATCAACTGGACCTAATAATATCAACGACTCCTTGGATTCAGTGAGTATCCAGTCTTCTGTATTTGATGTTTAAACTTGTCATTGGAGTAGGTATCATAAAAGTATTCTACACAGTAGGTAAAATGGGTGGACAGAGATTTCACACTGTAACTATAGTTGAAATGTATAAAAAATTGTGCCTGAACATATATATTAACATGATCACATTTTACATTTCAGTACTTTGTTAATGGAAACTTAACAAAGAGAACGGAAACTGTGAGAGACTACAACCCAAAACAGGAGCAGTGCTTAGACTATTTCTACAATTTGAGAGGAAAGCTTGACCTTGAGTAGCAGAAAAATAAATGGAAATAAAGGGACTAGATGCTGACTAGTGTATTCCCTGTCTCCGAGTGAAAGATGATGAACAATATCAGCTTCCAGGGATTAGAAAATAATTGGATAGTAGCAGTACACAATGAAAATGCAGAACTTTTAAAACAACCTGAATATATTTAATTTTGGAGTTTGTTGAATTTGATAAAAATATCTGAGATGGGGAGTTTAATCAAAGCAGACTCAAAGGTTGTCTTCAAGTTCTGGTCTTTAAAATAACAGGTTTAGGAATTAACCTATCAAAGTCATTAATTTGTTGTACATAAGGAGAGCAATGAGTCTAAGGGAATTCTGTAAAACACACATAGAATGTGGGAAGAAATAGATGTGCTCATAAAAAATGAAAAGCATGAAAACAGACAGTTTCAACATTGTCAAATGAAATAGTGCTCAGAAGCTTTGGGAATTAGAAATTTCTTGGTGACCTTGATAATAACAGCACTTTTAGCTGAGTGCTGAGAAAAGAAGCCAGATGCAGTGGGTTGAATAGTGAATAGGAGATGCAAAAGTGGACAAAGAGTGTCAAGGCTGTTCCTTTCAGAATTTTGGAGAAGAAATGGAAAAGAGCAACTTTGAAGTCACTGAAAGAAAGAAAGGTCTGTGCTGGCACATCAAAGTCATTTTTATCTTCTGCTAAAGATCCTCCTTGAAAGTCTAATAGTCTGCATGTTGGTAAAGGTTGAAATATGGTAAGAATTATTCTTTGTGTTTAAAAAAATCAAGGACTTTGATAAGACTGAATCCTGTGATTCTGAAGGTTTTAAATGTAACTATCTTACATATATTCAATCAGCTTAAATATTATTAAGGATGCATGGAAGACACAATATTCTTATGTTAATATTAGTTTCTTGGTATTTATGAGTGATTAACAATATTTTCCCACAGGACAGCATTGATCTTAACTGTTAAAATAGACACCTACGTAGGAGATGGAATGGGGAATGACCAATTCTTATCAAACAGCATCATACAACAACTAGTTCACTCAATAGAGTATCAAAGGGGATACAATAAAATTTCTCTGTAATTAAAACTGTTGCAGAGAGTTTGTACACAAAATAAACTCTGTTCACTTTTATTTTCACTTGTGTTAATGAGTCTGAACAATATAATAAAGTAATCCTTGTTGGACTGCTTCAATTCCCACATTTAGCCAGTCATCAAGTTATCAGAAATGCCAAACCAGAAGTGAAAACATTTGTATGTCTATGCTGTTTCTGGTATATTTCCAACAGCATGTAAATCGGATAATAACATATACCACAAACACAACGCTCACACTCTGACATTTCTAGAAATTAAGGGGAAGGGTAATACTTCTTGTATGTGCTTGGTTAACATCCCAGAATCAATGTATTTCAAATAAGACTTTACCTAAGTATTTTAACAATGTATATTTTTTTATACTGAATGAGCTAAAATCAGACCTGATTTAATTCTACCACAAGTGGAATTAAAACTTGACTCCCAAGTTTTTCTCCTATATTAGTCCTTAAAATGGTATATCAATGTCTTTCTATTTGCAAAAATTTCTTAAGCTTCTGACCTGAAATAGAGGGATATGTCAGGGTATATTGTTTTTGCTTTTTTTTTTTTTTTCTCCTAACAGAACATATATGGAGAAGAAAGGACATTTAGAAACTTTGTTGGACGGAGGGAACTGATGCTCAGCATATTCACTGTTTTCTTTCTTTTTTTTTTATTTTTAGACTAGGTCTTGCTATTTTTACCTGGGGTACCACAAACTCAAGCAATCCCCAGCCTCAGCTTCCCAGGTACCTGGGATTACAGGCCTGCACCACCACACCCAGCTATTTTTTTGGAATTAGGGCTTGCTACGGGCACCAGGCGGGACTCAAACCACTAGCGCTGGCTGCTTCACAGGCTGAAGCTTACAGGCACGAGCCACCGTGCCCAGCATATTCACTGTTTTCTTGCCAGTCACACCTGTATGAATCTAAGGCTTAGGTTCTTTTCACAGTGCCACATTGCTACTTTACCAGAAGAGAGGAAGATTTTTCAATATCAGCAAAACGTATATAAAGTACTGGTGTCAAGGAGAAATAACAAATGTAGTAAATTTGTCATGAATTTATTCTAGATAACAGTGCCCTTTGAAAATGACATCCTAAATAATAACCTAAAAGCTGTAGTGCTTGTAAAGTCTTTACAGTATATACCACCAGAATACTACATTTTAAACTGATTATTTCATTAACTGCATCACAATTATATGTGGAACAGATTTCTTTGAATAGATGCAGATCAATTTTGGAAATAGAGGCACAGTATGAATAGGAGTCTTGTCTAGCAATAGTGCTTAAACTGTTAGTAAACTAAGAGGCAATTTGGAATCCAAAGATGTCATATTGCAATGTGAATTAAAGATCATGATCAAAAAACTCTAGGCTCCATCAGTTTATCTGTCAAGTTCAAAGGGGAATAAAGATTCAGTTTATTTTATATCAACTTTAAATATGATGACCTTTCCAATTTTATTGAATAAAACTGGAAATAATAATAATATTAATTAATAATAATAAAATAGAGAGTTTAGTTACATGGACTTATTCATTGGTGATTTATACTTATATGCAAAATAATTTTGAAATCCACAGAACACAGAAAGTTCACAATGTCCTAATTTTACTTAGACTAAGTACAATTATCTAATTACAAAATACTTGTCTTTCATGTTAATGTTCTTTCAAAGGGAATTTTTCTTGAAATATACTACATTTAGTTTTCACACATGAGAAAAAAAAATTGGATGAATGTTGCAGCTGTTATATCAGGTGGTATTTTGATGAAGTCATTAACCAACTCTGTTCAGAAGAGGAAGCCTGCTATATGAGAAAAATGAAGTTTAGGAAATATTCTCTATGCAAAGTTGATGAAAATGTCACAGGTGAAATGAATGAAGCAGCATTAAAATATCTTCTGAAGAACAAGCAAATTTTAAGAATTATTTTCTGACATATAGGAATAGTATAATTGCAAGAATTATTTACTACTTTTTTTTTTTTTTTTTTTTTTTTGAGACTAGGTCTCACTATTTTTGCCTGTGGAACTGCAGGCTCTCATTGCCCGGGGGCCCACAGACCCGGCCTCAGCTTCCCAGGTAGCTGGGATTACAGGCGCATGCCACCACACCCAGCTATTTTTTTTTTTTTTTTTTTTAACTAGGTCTCGCTACGGGCCCCAGGCGGGACTCGAACCGCGATCCCTAGCCCCGGCCACTTCATAGGCTGAAGCTTACAGGCATGAGCCACCGTGCCTGGATCCTACTTTTGATAATGGTTGTGTGCTTCACCATCACAAAACTCAGCTAATACAAATCCAAAAGAAGTACCCCTCAATGGAATTCAGAAAAAACATTTATAATGAAAACTTCTTTGATTCTGTTTTGAGCATATTTCAGTACACTGTCGTGAGGCAAACAACCAAGAACACATTTTCATTTACAGTGTAGTCACACTGTAAATGAAGAGTGCAAGATACATTTCTAAATGTACACAGACATCAGATCACACACATATAGACAAGGAAAACATTAAAGTAGATCTTATTATGCTAGGTCTTATAATTAGCTTTTTATATTCTACAAAAATTGTTCAGAAAATGTCATTCAGAAGTTAGAAAATTTTCCACTTAGAGCCAAGAAACTACATATTTTTGGTAAACTTTAGCAGAGCAATATTTTTGGGTTGAAGCCTCAGCTTCACATCCTTTAGCTAATGTCATAATGGGAAAAGTACTTTAACAATATTATCTGTTTATTCTTGAGGCAAACATAATATCTGAAGGATTCCAGTAACACAACTAATGTAAAATTTGTGACAAATTCCATATATGGTGCTTCAAAATGACAAACTGTTTTATTATTTAATAAACATTCAATACAAGAAAGCACTTCCACACATACCTGGCTCTAAGTAAAATTACTGGAAAATAATTTGTTTTTTCTTAAACTCTTAAGAATATGGTTTATAGTGAGAATGTAAGAATTTGCCTCACTGAGAATATTTTTACAAAACTTAAAAATGATCAGTTGTTGACCTAATACTGTTACTTGACAACCCATTCAGCCTCTTGCCTAGTAGTACCTCAGAGAGTTGTGTAATGAAAGTTTGGTTCTGGACCGTTAACGGGGGCATCACTTGACAAAGAGGCAGATGTAAGGCCCCAGTATCAGAATCTATATTTTAACAACATAGCTAGATGATTTCTATGCACATTAAAATTTAGTACTTGTTTTAGTCTAAATCTCATTTGACAGTAACTCAAGTAGGACTAGGTCCACTTGCCCTGGGTTACACAACAAAGAACAGGAAACAGATCGAAGCAGAGACCCAGTTTTCAATGATTGCTGCCTCAGAATTCTTTTCACTCTATTTCCTAGGTTTTCATATTAAAAGAAACTCTGAAAGAACATTTATTGGCATAAAATATTAAGAGAATTTCTGTGGAAATCCATGTTCATTATCTAATTGTTAGCAAAGTCCATCCATGCAATTGAGCTTATAGTCGGTTTCCTTAAAGACAAAACTTAGAATTTGGCAACTATCAAAGTTGGCAAAGAGCATAGGCTAGCTTTTCTCCATGATCATTTTATTTTGATTTCAAGTCAAAAATCAAATCTAATTGAGTGAATAGTTTCAAGACACACTTGTGGTGGGGGAAGGGGGGTGGAAAAAAGGAAAAGGGCTTCAAATGACCTTATTTCTGCTCTTATCACTTTCCAATTGGCTTGTTCCTCAACAGGAAGCCTTTTGCAAAAGGGAGATTTTGCAAAAAAGCATGATTTCCTCTTCTAATCTCTGTCCTTATTTGCCATGAGAGCCACCCACGTCCTTTTAATGAATTTTCCCATTAAGCCTAGTTTTTTTACTTCCAACAGAATCTTAATTCTTTTAAGCTTTTAAACTTTTTGGAACCACAACTTCCAAATACACATAATTGTACAATATGGTTTTCATATTTAGATGAAACTTGTGAAACAGCTTCTGTAGTGTCCAGCCTGAAATATTTTCATTCTCTGCCTTTTACTTCATGTATTACAATACAGTTTGACTTTCAGATCTTCATCTCTATTTGGCATTTGTCCTAAAACTCAGACCCAAGGAATGTCTTCAAGGAGACATTCTAAAGGTCTCTCAAACCGAACAAGTCCAAAACCTGATCTATTAACTTTAATTTCAATCAGAATTCTTATCTCACAAATTTGTTTCCCTGTTTCAGTGAATAGTGACTTCAAATGTATCTTTGATTTTTTCCTATACTTTCATCAACCATCCTTTTCATTGTGGATATACCTCTGATAAGGAATACTTTCAAAAATTTCATTTTCCAAATGAGTATTAATTATCTGAGCAAAACCAAAAAGGAAAACACTACACTACAAAAAAAATATCCAGACACACTCCCCAACACCTTGCAATCTCCCTTGCCAAAGCCAAGTAACATTGAGCATTTGACAAAACACGTGGACATCATCATTTCTTGAAAATGTTGATAAAGTTCGCTGTTCTTACCCTATGGCTGTAGAAGTAAAATCAACTATAACATCTTTAAGTTTCAACTGAACACATGTAGAAGGCATTTTTGAGTTTTTAATATATTTAAATTCACATATACTCAACTATTTTGAAATATAGTACTATATATATATAGTGTGTGTTTATTTATTTGTTTGTTTGTTTATTTGTTTATTTATTTGTTTATTTATTTATTTATTAAAACTATAGGGAATATAAAGAACTGATGGAGGCCCAAAACAAGAAAGCATATTTAGTTGTACAAGTGAATCTCAGAAGAGAAATGTGAAAACATTCCAGACTTTTTTTTCACATATCTACTTGTACAATTTTATTATTCCTTGGATAAATGTGTATGTTTATACTCAGAAAGGATGACTATCTAAACCAGATACACTACACCAGACCACTACAGATACTTCTTTCTCTCATTTCTGAAGTGAATTGTAATGAGCATTCTGAAAATTACTGATCTCACTTCTCCACACAGTCCTCAATTCTTCTGGCAGAAAGGATATTAGCAGTCACTGTATCAATTTCTATACATCATCAAACCATTTCTTGAGAGTAGCCTGAAAACCATTCTCAGGTGACCCTTCTGAACTCCAGATCATGACATTAAAAAGTAGTGACAGCCCCAGGCTTGCAGCTGCAATTTCCTTCCTTCTCTTAAGGTTAAACCTACGAAATCACCTCCAGGGAAGGGATGCAATGTAGCCCTTCCATTTTCCCACTGCCTAGAATTTTTTTTTTAATCATTCACATAGAGCACTAACAACCAAAATTTCTCTATTTAAGACCACCAAAGCAGAGGATTATTTACAAAGGATTTTTTCCCT
Source organism: Uropsilus gracilis (assembly GCA_004024945.1). NCBI lineage: Eukaryota > Metazoa > Chordata > Mammalia > Eulipotyphla > Talpidae > Uropsilus > Uropsilus gracilis. The sequence goes on along the minus strand of PVHY01005109.1, from coordinate 69,948 downwards.
CAAAATACAGACTAGGTTATTTTTAAAGGAATATTTTAAGCTAGAAAACCATGTGCAGAGAGAAACAGAAAATACATATACACTAAGACTTGGAGACAGACATCCATAGATATTCTATTAGCATTCACCTAAATAGAAGTGTTTTACTGTTTCATCTGTGTTCCAATTCTTCCAGTCCACTTCAGTCTCCTGTTGTATATTTTAACTTGTGTTTGAAATAATCTCTACAAGCTTTTGAAATTTCCTCTATTCTGAGCATTGGAAATTCACATCCTATTTCACCAAAAATAAGACCATAACATGATGCTTTTTACTGGTTTCTGCATACATTATCCATATTTCCTTTTGCAGCACCTGCCATCTTAAATTTCATATATATTTTGGCCAATATTGTATCCTCCCTCCAATCGAGATAATCTATTTGTGACCTGAATCACAACCTTTTATTTCCAATTTCCCTGGTCTATTGATAAACTTCTATGTCATTACCTTTTCCTGGGAATTTTTTCTCTTCTTATCTTCATTTTTTTCTCTAGATATTAGTGACTTCTATCTTAAAATTAGAAATCCCTCTTAGAATTAAGATTTCACAATGCAACATCAATTCCAATTCTCCCTCCTCTTCATAGCCACTATGTAGTCAAGGTCTTCAGGCTACATTTCTTACTTCCACTTCCCCATGTTTATTACCATTCTATCTACACTAGTGCAACATCTACCCTACCATAAGAGGTACCTCAGTCAGTTTGTCATCCAATGAAAACAAGTTATGTATTATTCTTAGAACCCATTTATCACAGCATCAGATACTGTCAAGAACTAAGCAGAATAAAAAGAGCTGTTCTTCTTAGTAACGATTATGTATATGGCGATGAGACACCAGAGCAAAAAGCAGTCATTAGATTGTTTCAGTTATCTGTAATAACTCTAAATATCAAAGTATCAAAAATTAACCTAATTTTCCAACTCCAAATGACATGCAATACATTTTGAAAGGAGAAAAATAATGTTTGAGATGTTAATACATACCATGTTGACTATAATTTACAACACTATATCATAATTGACATTTACTGAGTAGAACTTGTATGTCCCTAGGGTGTGAGGTGACAGACACGTTAATTCGATCAGAGAAATCCTTTCACAATGAGTATGAATGTATAAAATCATGTTGTTTACTTTAAATTTTATTTGTCAATATTTTTTCAAAACTTGGAGGAGAGGAGAAGGGACGAGTACATATTGAGAAAAGTCCCAAATACGTATTAGTTTTCTTAAAGGGGAATCACTAATTTTCTGGGTTATACTTTTGAGGAGGAGATGTAGTAAGAAACCATGACTTGTTGACTGTAAAGAAAACAAGACAGGAAGAAGTTTTGTTGGATTTTACTATGGAATAGAAACCATCTCTTATTTGAAGTCTGCAGGAAAAGGCAGGGCAAACAACAAAAGAGATTTTGTGTTTGAGAACTGAGGGGAGCTACAGAAGGAGAAGAGGCGTTTTACATGAGAATGAAAGTATAGTCAGGAGCATAAACCCTGCTGTGGAGAAGGCCTCCCTGACAATACCCACCATCCTAAAATCTGGGTTGCCTTTCAAGGTGAAAGTCAAGATCAAATAGAATGTTCATCTTTAACTACATTTTGAGATTCCTTAGGTTTTGTAAGGAGAGCTTTGTGCTTAGGAATACTACTTCCCTGAAGGCTCTCTGGGCAGAATGACAAGGTGAATGAAGTCAAATGCATCCTATTGTCATTCTATCTCCATAGGTTCTCATGAGGAGACATTCAGGAGAAATCCCTCTTGTTCTAGAAAATCTGACCTTATAAATATCATAGAGAAAGCAAAATCAAACATTGATAGCAATGTTAGTTGGAAACATCCTGTAAGAGGAAAATAGAATTACCTGAAATAATCAAAATTGTTACCATAGTTTATGTAATCATGCTTACATGTCTAATGTCATTGACCCTCACTTCCACATACAACCAAAGTCCCGGTATAATTCTCAAATTAGCTAAATTACAAGGGACCTCATTCATCAATTTCTTTTTCTTTATGTCATGCTGTTATAGAAATATTTGTTAGCCTTTACCTTCTGCCCTGGGTAATTTCTGTTTATTTTTTTAAATTATCTTTACTATTAGATATGTGTGGATACCTGTTAAGCCTTAAACTCAAATGATGTTCCCAGCATCTGTGAATATGTGTATTTAATATGTGAGAGTGTGTGCCTGTGTTAGTTTTTTACTACATTCATCATCATATGTAACAGCATTATTTGTCCCTATCATACCCTACTGGACCTAAACTATTTGGAATAGTCTCTGTCCATCTTAATGTCATGTCTTCAAAAGTCTTTATTATTGAATCTCTCAGGTATTTTTCATCTCCAAAAAATATTCTTTTGGATAGAAATGTGTTATAAAATGAGAGCTGAGTTAGATAATATACCAGAATCAGAGAAGTATATTTTAAAATAAAAGTGACAACTGATAAGTCAAGATAAGCATGCAAATAAAGTGAAAGAAGTAAAGGCATGGAAGAGAAATCTGGGGAGCAACATATCACTAAAAAGCACACTATTTTCCCATTCATCATTTTTTGTGAAAACTTGTGTATTTAAAGTTTCTTTATATTTTCATATCTGAAAACAGTATTTCTGAATTATTCTGTACTACTGAACTACTAAACTACTACTAAACTACTCTTCAGTTTCTTTATAACTCTACTAATTCCCATATGCACATGGCATTTTTAACAATTAAATCTGAGGTCAGGGTTTATTTTGTCTTCTGACTTTTTCATTTATTTTACCATAAAAACTTCCCTACATGGTATTTATAATTAACTAATAGTCCTTTGTATAAGGGTGCATTCCTCTTCTATTTCAACATACGATTATTTACTGTTTCTTGATTCCTATTTTCAAAACTCTGTATTAAAAAAAGGCTACAGTAATAAATTAGCAGACACATATCTTTCCAATTCTTCAATATTCCTTTAGGTTCATTTTATAAGAAAAGAAAATATAAATTTACCTTGGATTAAATATAAACTTCAAAATTTATATGAATCATTCAAAAGTCATTATTTAGATTGAGGATAAACAAGGAAAATTCAGAATATAGGTGGTAAAAGAAATCTATCAAGGTTGACAAAATGTGTAAGGAGAGAGAATATTTAGCTTAACAACCTGGACTGTGTAAATTAACATCCTTTATTTTCTCCCCTCCTTCCCTTATCCTACCACTTTTTTTTTTGTTATCTGCTATTATTGTTGACAGATGGCAAAGGCATCCTAGTCTATTTGAAATTAGCTTTCCAAAAGGCAAGATTGCTATTTGAGCAGGTAACATTTAAAATGATTCCTATGACCTGAACAGTCTATTGTAGGACAGACTGAATTATGCATTGAATTACCACAGAGCAAATATAACTTTTTCAAAAACTTTCTCTAGTAATTTTTAAACTAGGAACTGATATATAGAAATAATATAAGGTTTCTCTTTCTTCCCTATTTTAGTCTCTTCTTTCTGCTACACCTTCTTTCCTATCTTACCTCATTCTTTTTTTCTGAGATCATCTTCCTAAAGACATACATACATAAAGATATTATCTAATTGTTTTGTTGATACTTAATAGTAAAGAGATTTATCAGCATTCTGGCAAACTTTATTTTAGAAATATATAGTAACATTCAGCAGAAACATTTTTGCCAAAGACCTTATTTTGCTAGTGCTCTAATTTTCTTTAAATATAAATTTCTGTCTCTTCCTCATGTAATGGAGCTTCTGAAAACACTGGCAATCACTACTCATTTTGCCTTGAGCTAGCATGGGCTTTTTTTTTTTTTTTTTTTTTTTTTTTTTTTTTTTTTTTTTTTTTTTTTTTTTTTTTTTTTTTTTTTTTTTTTTTTTTTTTTTTTTTCTAAGGAAGTGCAATTGCTTAGCAAAGTTATTGGATAACTCAGCAGCAATTTTGTTCCAGCCAAAGGTAAAGAATAAGGGAATGCATGAAGAGTAAGAGGCTTGGAAGAAAAAAAGAAAAAAGTAAATGGATAGAATTTGTATTGAAATGCCCAGAGTCAAAGATACAGATTTAAAATGACATACTGTCCCAATTTAAATTAAAAAAAAAAAATGGAATATGTCCCCGAAGATTTGCATTTTAACTAATCAGTTGAAAAACTCAAAACTCTGGGACAGGACAGAGCACTCAAAAACAATTAACCTTGAGCATTATCCTGACTCTGAATTTAATAATGTACAAAAATATGGCAGTCATAATAAAAAATAGGTATGTGCAAACACTGTCAAAAAAAATCATAGCTGCTATGCAACTATTTTAACATAAATATAATACTTAATGTAGGGTCAACAATTAATTATGAAAACCTACAGACCTTTCACTAAGTTCACCTTTCTACTTCCTTTCTACTTTGGTCACCTTTCTACTTCCTTCTACTCTGATCATAAACACATCCCCCTCCACTTTTCACTCATACAACTTCTCAAACTGCTCTTCGCTTCTTTTTTATTCATCGGTTCCCATTCACCATGTATTATGTAAAATGCAATTCTACCTATTTTGGCCAGATTGCCACCAGAGAAACAGACCTATAAGTATTATATACCTTAGTGAGATTTATTGGAAGACATTTCCTAAATTATTTTTGGGAGTTGGCAAAATATATCCCAAATAGGGTATGCCAAAGAAAAGTTGGAACTCTTGGGCAAAATTGAAATACTGTTTATGACTGGTATTTCTTCTTCATTAAACCTCAATTCTGCCCTTAAGGACTTTTAGCCAATTGACCCAGGCTTGCTTAGATTAATTAGGATAAATTCACTTATTTAAAACCAACTGACTGTGGGATTTAATTACTCCTACAAAATTACTCTTTTGAATGTCTATGTTTATTTTGATTGAATAACCAAGACCACTAGCCTAGTTAGTTCAAACAAAAACTGACAATTACAGTCTTTCCCTTGTCAATGTGGCATTCACCCACATCTCCATAAAACAAACTTAATTTTGAATAAAAAGTCATATACCCACAAAACATGATACAACAATCTTGAGTAAATCCAAAACCAGGCCACCGACCCTTCAAGGACAAGGATGCAAAAACTGAAAGAGATGCCCACATTTCTCCTCTGACGACTTCCTTTTAAATTAAATACAGCAATATAACACTACTGTTAATCCTTCTCACTTACACGGGAGGATAAGAGATGGGAGACAAATATCTAGCATGATATAATTATATATATATAATGATGAAGATAAATACATGTAATTAATATCATTTTGATGTCTGCAACTGGTCATGTTGTATTTGGTATTTAAAACTACGCTGTCCCCCCCCCCACCCCCAACTCCTCAACTCCACATGCTCTTTGTCTTCAAGAAGTACCTCACTGGTCATGATTCTTTGGTAGAATGCCCGACTTCATTCCTCAAGTATATGAACCACTAGCAGTTATCATGAAATTGGGTGGTTATATTTTTCCATTGATTTGAAACATCAAACAGGAGAGTATTAAGAGATACCACCTAAGGAATACTCTATATTCCAGAGAGACTTTGTCTCACCCTGTTTGGTAACAACCCAGCTTCTCCTTGATAATCAGGATCATTCAAGGCAAACATATAGGAACTCTCATCTATTCATGGTAATTTGGGCTGCACAGGACTCAATATTGTCAAGTGGCCGTAGATGGTTTTCAGTTTGGATGAATTAATGTTGTATCCATTGTGAACCTCTTTGCTTTGGGACCAAGACCTCAACCTTCAAAATTAAGGTCATAGGAATGGTACATAAAATGTTTTCTAGCAAATTAGGTTCGCTTCCACTTCTACTTCTGAAATCCTATGCCAGCAAAGGCTAATACTGAAAAACTGAAGTATGTAATGAATGATAATTTAGATATGAAGTACTGTCTCAGTCCTATAAGTCCTGGAGACTAGACCATAACTGATTCTTCAGAGGACTACACTATCATTTCAGGATGCTCCAAACCTGGTGAGAAGAGTTAATTTCATGAACTTGGTTTCATTGCTACACTTCATTTGCTGTGACATGATTGAAGTAGTGTAGAAAGGGCCTCCATGATGGTAGCATAGAACTGTGTAAGTGCATGAGAGGCAGTTTTGGCAGAGGTATTGGGTACAGGGAAGGTGAACCCATTTCTAGAGGAAATGCTTATTCTAGTAGCAACAAAGTGGTACGTTTTTGATGATGGAAGTTATCCAATGTAATCAGTCTACCCCATCAGGCAGCTGCTTGATGAATTTGGACATTCAGTTTTATTCTAGAGCACTTTGTTCCCTCTGTCAAGCAGAGAATAAAACATTCAGCAGTTGCTATAAACAGGCTGGAATTGAAAAATAGAACTCACTGTTTTTAAATCTACCTATAACCACTATTCCTGACACAAGAGTTCAGTCTGTTTTTTAAGCTATACACACGCGCATTTTTTATTGTTGTATACCCCAAATTTCTTCCATCGCCATGTCACTGTACATCATTATCATGATCTCTTATATTTATCCCTTCCCTTATATCCCCTTCTTTTCCCTCCATTGCAAACCCATTGGGCAATAATGTGGCTCAAGTGATTTAGTTTTATTCACGGAAAAGTTATTTCTATTCACTTGATGTTTTATTTTTTATTATTTTGCCTTAGGAATACAAGTAGGATTTGATTTTTTTAAATGTTATTTTGCTAAAATTACCAACTGAGGTAATATTTGGGTACCACCTTAGGCACTACCACCATAGTGCACCCACCCCTTTGACACTTCAGTAGTCAGCTAATTTTTCAGCTTGTCTTCATTTAACTATTAATTATTTCCACATATTAGTATTCAGATATTAGCCATTATCTTCTGGCCTTTTCCACTGGTTATTATCCTTTCAAGCTCCACCCACTATGCCACAAATGGCATAAGATATTTTTGATCACAGTAGCACTGAGCTGTATTTGTACCATATCCTCTCGATCCACTCATTCATTCTGGGGCACTTAGTTTGTCTCCTTAGTTCAGCTGTAGTAAACAGTGTTGCAGTAAACATGGGAGTGCAAGCTTTCTTTTGAATTAGTGTTTGTGAATATTTTTGATCAATGACTAGGAGTGGAATTAGTGGATCGAATGTCAGTTCCATGTCCATATTGCTTTCCATATGGGCTGAAACAGTTTGCATTCCCCACCAGCAGTGTAGGAGGGTTTCCTTTCCTTCCCATCCATCATTTCATTTTTAAAATCTCAGGTTATCATTTCATCAGTGTTCATTAGGATGCAAATATTGCAACCAATCTTTCTTCATTCAGATGGTAGCCACAAGCTTTATGCCTAGACCTTATAACCACCAGTTTTCTAACCATATTCCTTCTAAATGCAGCCAAGTAATTGACTAGAGTAAATTGCTATAGAGTAGAGCTATTGATTGTTTTTCCTTCAGAAAATGGATAACTAGTTTCACTGCTCAAATTTCTGCTAGAAGGAAGTCTTTCCTTTCAAGGATGCCCTGGAATACAGTTGTAGCATTCCAGCTACCCATTTTTGGTTTATGCAAATTTATCATACAGAATCATCCATAAAACTGGCCCGTGTTTCCTTTTATTCATGCAACTAGTGTTAGTGAATGCCCTGAAATCACTGATATAGAATTAAAAAGTAAAGGTACTATTAACATGAGTGGAAAACACCAGCAGTTCGGCAGCCACATGATACAATTAAGTTGTGCAGTCAGATTTGCTCAAACGTGAATTCATATACACCACTTCCACTGGAAAACAGAATACTCCTTGTCATAGACAAATTTACAGCTTTCATGCTCAGGTACCACTCAACTCATAATTACTCTTCCCAACAAAAGCTATAAAGTGTCATAAGTGTCATCAGAGTCTTGAATCCACTGGAAATGACAAGAATATCTTGTGAATTGATGAATATACACATAATGAGTAATTATATACATCTGATTAGTAAAACCGTCTGCTGAAGTCACATTTCATACGACTTCACATGGGAAACTTCAGGTTGCCTGGGGACTTAATGAGCTATAGATAAGCAGCCAGTGTGTATACTAAGGCCTAATGGTAACCCAAAAACTGTTGCTCAAATTGAGATAATTATCTAGAGAGGATAGAAGGACTTTGTTCCAAACACCTAAGGGATAAACCTGAAGATGACCACCAAAGTCTTAATCTTTCAAAATTGCATTGATTTGATGATATGGCTGGAAAGCTATAGCAGCTTGAGTGGCAGTCTGGACCTTTTGCTGAACTTTCTTTTATTCCGAGCACCACTCAAAACAAGCAGTCTTAGTTGGTCACCTAGTAAATGCATATTCAAACTAGGAACATGTTGTCTCCATATTACATGCAAATCCCTGTGAAACACTTATTTTGTTGTAAGAGAACAGATGTAACTACTTATTGTTGATCTTGGAAGGTGTATCTTATGTGTTTCACAGTTATGGGTCCCAAGAAAGATAAGCTATCAAGAGTCCTTGGAGTTGAATTTATGTTCTACCATCTGACTTACTAATATATCAACTAGTATAGTTGCTACTTCTTGCCCATCAGGTACAACCAGGTAATATGAAGCAACACATGTTTTGTGGAAGAGAAATTCAATAAAGTAGTTGAAATGAATTAAGACTTGAAGCCAGACAGTTGATAAGCAAATGAAGGTACACTATTGGCATTGCCAGCTGAAAGTGTTGCTTCTGGTGGTCTTTCCTAGAAGGTATTTTGTCAGGCAATAATCATCAGCTGCAACTGGATTCACCAACTACTTGAATGCTTGGTAAGCTGATATTTTTCTCTAATAACTGTTATTCTCTAATTTTCTGCACAAGTCAAATAGGCAAGTTGAATGGGGATGTTGGAAATCACCACAATGTATCCTTCAATTATGTGAGGATGACAATCTCTTCAGAAAGTGATATTGGTTTTGGCTTACTATTTTCCTAGGTGAAAGCAATTCTAGAGGATCCACTCAGTTTTCCCACTTTACAGTTTAGCAAACCAACATGGAATTATGTCAGCTCCTGAATATTTTTGTTGCAATCATGCATTCTGAAACTGGGAAATAACCACATAATATATTTAAAGCATTGACTGGAATAGCCATGAGATGTATACGAGCTAAAACTCAATTGGTCATCTGACCTTCTAAAGTCCCTGCTGCGAACAGTATGATGCAATGATATATAGTAATTCCCCAAAGTATTATGCTCCTTTACCTAGTGCTGTTATCCTGATAAATAACCAGAAATCCTTTGCTATGGCTAGAAAAAGACTAGCAGTGCATATTTTGTAGCATAGCAGGGTTTACCTAAATAAGAATTCTAAGTTTGTAAAATTGTTTGTTTGGTAGTTAGTTGAGGCTGCCATGTTTCAGTGTTTTAGTAGTTCAAGTTAAACCTCATACACTTGATCTAGAACTTGACTGCTTATATAGAACAGATTTGAATAGAATTCCTTCTTACTTAAGTTCACTATATCCAAGTAACCATCACTATACCTCTCAGTAAATCAGATTATACTAAGGACTTGAACTTAACTGTATATTAACTTAACCATGCCCCCCTTGTCTTTGCTAATTAAATGTCGCCATTTGGTCTATACTATTCTGGGATGCCATTATTCCTATTGCATTTTGGAAACCTAGTTAGGATGGTAGTAGTTCTCACTACAACATAACAATGACCTAGAACTTTTAAAGGGTTTTGGGATACTCATCATTAGTTTCAGCTTTAGTGAATGGTGCATCCTCTGAACTATCAGAGTTGTTAAGCAATTTTTACATGATTAACTCACCCTAACATTCAGAGTTACTTAAGCCTATGACACCTTCCTGTTTAGAATTTCAAGGTATTCTGGAGTGGGATACCTTGGTCTCTAGCCTAAAACTAGCAAGCTGGTCAAGCCATTTCTGACTCCTAGAGCAAAAGCACTTAATCTCTACTAACCAAAAAAAAAAAAAAAAAAAAAAAATCAACCTGATCAAAATTGTTTCTTTCACCATGATCATTTACCCTTACATTCCAGCCCCACATTATTTTCTAGATTTTTGTCAGTAAAAATTGTGAAAATATATACTTAATTATTTTGGTATGTAGTACAGTCTCATGGGTTACGGCTTGTACCTCTTTGGGGCCTGCTAGCATTTGATTCTGTTTAGATGTCTTAGATAGCAAATGGGATTTCTGGAGTAGATCTTTAAATGAATCATTAGTGGCTTGTATATCCACAAACCGAGGTCTGGGAAGCGTATCTAAGAAATCTGCTTTTCTTAATGTCAACTGACTATATAAACTTCAATCATGTCTGCAAAGTACCTTCACAGCAACATGGTTTGACTGAGTAACTGGTAATTATGATTTAGCCAAGCCAACACAGAAAACTCACCTTCACCTGAGGCAGGTGCCTCACACCTTATAGAACATTCAGTTCTGAGAATGTCTGAACTGACACCATGAAACACTGTCTTAATTTCTGAAAAAACAATGTCTAAAATTTGACTGATGAAAATGTGCTTCCTATTTGGGAAATAAAGTGTAAGATGAAAATCTGTAGAGAGGAGAATATATAATATACATAATCAGACACATGGACGGAAAGATGCTGATACTGCTAGAGGAGTTTCTAGTTGTTTCCGAGGAAGAGGCATAATAATAGACTTGAATTCCTTAACAAATCTCAGTAATATGGTGGTATGTTTTTTCTCTTTTGTTTAAGCTTAATTGGAATCAGTTTCTGTCACTTGCAAAAATACTCTAATCCCATGAGTTTTTCAAATAAACTATTTGGAAGAAAAAATAACTTTGAAGTATGTACTATAAAAAAAAAAAAAACACCTAAGCAAGGCTTTTAACAACAACAGCAACAATAATAAAACAATTTGTATAATTCAAATTCCAGCCTCTGATGGCTAATATAACTGCTTCAAGCTATGCCAACAGGAAAGGCTTTGATTATTTTTTCTTTTTTAAAAAAATTATTATATATAAATTCCACATCATTGTAATCCCAGGGATTCACCCCCTCACACTGCCCACAATTCCCTCCCCCCTTTCCCCCCGTCTGAAGTTGTGTGCTTCAGTCTGGTGCTCAGCCTGTTTTGACTTTGCCTCATGGCTTTTATTTTTCCCCTATATCCCATATATTAGTGAAACCATTGGGTTTCTGTCTTTTTCTTTATGGCTTGTTTCTGCTAATATGATTTCTTCTAAGTATGTCCATGTTATAAAATCATCAAATTTGTCATTTTTGATAGATGAGTAATATTCCATCATGTATATAAACCACATTTTTTCATCCAGTCATCTGTTTTGGGGCATTTAGGTACCTTCCATGTCCCTGCAATTATAAATTGTGCTGCAGTAAACATCCGAGCACAGGTGTCTCTTTGTACCCACATTGAGGTCTCTTGGGTAGATTCCCAAGAGAGCAATTGCTGGGTCAAATGGTAGTTCCATTTTCATTAATTTGAGGGTCCTCCACACAGCTTTCCATAGTGGTTGGACCAGTTTACATACCCACCAGTAGTGTAAGAGTGTTCCTTTCTCTCCACATCCTCACCAGCAATTCTTGTTGCCAATTCTTTGGATGTGAGCTATTCTTACTGGTGTAAGGTGGTATCTCATTGCGGTTTTTCTTTTGCAATTCCCTGATCGCTAGTGACATTGAGAAATTTTTTCATTTGCCTGTTGACCATTTGTATTTCCTCTTTGGAGAAGTGTCTTTTTACTTCTCCCCATTTTTGACTGGACTTCTTGTTTTGCTTTTGTTTAGTTATGTGATTTCCTTGTGGATCTTCATTGTATAAACCCTTATCACTCACGTAGAGGGCAAATTTTTTTTCCCCATTCGGTTGGGCTTCTTTTAGATTATTCTGTTGTCTCTTTTGCTGTACAGAAGATTTTTAGTTTGATGTAGTCCCATCTGTTTATGTTTTCCTTCATTTTTTGCCATCTGTAGATGTGTCCAGAAGGATTTATGAATTGTAATTCATGGAGGGTTTTGCCCATGTTTTCCTCTGTATGTTATGATTTTGGGTCTGAAATCTAAGTCTTTTATCCATTTTGAGTTGATTTTTGTACATGGTGTGAGGAAGTTGTCTTGGTCCATTTTTTTTGGCATATTTTAGTCCAATATTCCCAGCACCATTTATTGAAGAGGCTATCTTTGTTCCAATGTAAGTTTTTCACTTCTTAAGATTAGTTGACTATATATGTGTGGCTTTATTTCAGGGCACTCAATTCTGTTCCATTGGTCTGATTGTCTTTTTTTTGTACCAGTACCAAGGAGTTTTAATTATTATGGCTTGCAGTATAGTTTGAAGTTTGGAATTGTAATACCTCCATTCTTTTTCTCAGGAGTCTTTTTGATATTCAAGGTCTTTTGTTATTCCATATGAATTTCAATAATATTTGCTCTATCTCTTTAAAAAAGTCATTGGGATTTTTATTGGGATTGCACTGAATCTGTAGATTGTCTTTGGTAAGATGGCCATATTGATATATTCTTCTATTCCATGAGCAGCAAATGTCTTTCCAATTCCGTATGTCTTCTTCGATCTCTTTTAACAGCATTTTGAAATTTTTTTTGTATAGTTCTTTCACGTGTTTTGTTAGGTTTATTCCCAGGTATTTATTTATTTATTTATTTATTTATTTATTTATTTATTTATTTATTTTGGTGTGATGGTAAATGGAATTTTTTTTTTCTGATTTCCTCTTATCCTATTTGACTTTTTGCTTATAGGAAAGCTACCAACTTCTGTGTGTTGATTTTGTATACAGCTACCTTACTGAACTGGTTTATTATTATCAAGCAATTTTTCTGTGGATTTTTGGGGTTATCTATACAGAGAATCATGTCATCAGCATATAATGATAGCTTCAGTTCCTCTTTACCTACTTGTACCACTTTTATGTCTTTTTTCTTACCTTATTGCCCTAGCTAGAACTTTCAGTACAATGTTAAAGAGAAGTAGGGAGAGTGCACATCTTTGCCTGGTTCCAGATCTTAACTGGAATGATTTTAGTTTTTCCCCATTTAGGATAATGTTTGCCACAGGTTTGTCATAGATGGCATTTATTATGTTAACTTTCTTTAATCCATAGTTTTTCAAGAACTTTTATCCTGAATGGATGCTGAACTTTGTTGAATGCTTTCTCTGCATCTATTGATATTATCATGTGTTTTTTATTTTTCTCTTTGTTGATGTGGTATATTATGTTACGTGATTTGTTGACAAATCCTTGTGCCCCTGGGATAAATCCCACTTGGTCATGTTAAATAATGCTTTTTATGTGTCATTGCATTCAATATGCCAGGATTTTGTTAAAATATTTGCATCTGTGTTCATTAAGGAAATAGGTCTATAGTTTTCTTTCTTGGAGCTGTCCTTATTTGGTTTTGATATGAGTGTGATGTTTGCTTCATAGAATGTATCTGGCAGTTTTCCTTCTTTCTCAATTTTTTGGAAAAGCTTTAGTAGTTCAGGCATTATTTTGTCCTTGACTGTCTGGTAGAATTCATTTGTAAAGCCATCAGGTCCTGAGCTCTTGTTTTTAGGCAGAGTTTTGATGACTGCTTCAATTCTGCTGCTTGTCATTGGTTTATTTAAGTTCTCTATATCTTCCTTGTTTAATTTTTGGGAGTTGTATCTTTTTAAGAATCTGTCCATCTTATCCAGGTTGTTGTATTTATTTCCATATAGTTGCTCATAGTAATCTCTTGTTATCATTGGATTTATTTTGTGTCTGTTGTAATTTCTCCTTTATTTGTGATTTTGTTTGTTTGAATTTTCTCTCCTTTCTTTGGTGAGCTTTCCAAGGGGCTTTTCAATTTTATTTATTTATTTCAAAGAATCAGCTTTTGGTTTTGTTGATCTTCTGGATAGTCTTTTTGACTTTTAGGTTGTTTATTTCTTCTTTTATTTTTGTTATTTCTTGTCTTTTGCTGGGTTTTGGTGTGTTTTTTTTTAATTGCTCTTTTTTCTAATTTTTTTGAGTTGGTAGATTAGGTTTTTTTAATTGTTATTATTTACTTTCTTGGTTTTTGATATGGGACTGTATTGCTATGAAACTTTCTCTCAGATATGCTTTTAAGCAAAGATTTTAATTAGATAACTCCATAAATCAAACACCAGCCATGACATGGGGAATAGAGAAGTATGCAATCCTTACATGGTGCTAAAAGCTGATATAAATGCCATTTTTACCATCCCCAAGATCTTGTGAGGAGACTGAGGCATGATATTTAGTGTCTTCACCAAATTAAGAAATAGTTAGACATGGTAAAGACCTAAATAAGAAGCTGCCTATAATGTTGATAACACAGATCTAATGCTTATTAAATCTTTACAAGTAAATCACCACCTTCCTAACATTAGAGAGTTAGCTGAAGTTTATGTCTCAAGTGAGGGTCAGTTTAATAATTATTGTTTAGATTAAGGATTAAAATGTTATGACTATATCAGGAATAGAGTTGCCTACATCCTTTTCAGCTCCATATCCTTTGTATAGTGAAAGATTCCTAATTTTATGCAGTAGGGCAATAGGCCATAAAATGATTCACCTTTCAAGTTTCTCTTGCAGGCTGGCGCTTCACAGATGTTCACTTCTTGCCATTGAGCTATACCTAACACTGCTGAGTGGCTCTGTTGGGAAAATCCCTCAATAAAATGAGGGGAGGGACAGCCATATCACCGTGTACTGGTTCTTTTTCTCTCCTCTTCCTCCAACTTTCTTTCTAGAAACTACATTACAGATGGAGCTGCAGCAACCATCTTGCAAATATACAGGTGGAAATGACGCATGGGCAACAGAGCATAAAGAGTCCTGATCGTAGATGATTGTACAGAAACAATATCAAATCAGCGATCAACTGCTTCCTCTGGAATTCTTCATATGGAAAAATAAACCACTATGTGTTTAATCTCTATAGTTCATTGTCTATTATTAGCATCAAATGTAATTTGAAACAACAACAAAAAGGTTTGGATGAACAGAAACAGATTCTACAAGTTGGGAAGGAGAATTTCAGTTAAGAACAGCTATTACTGTGCCTGCTCTTTTCAGTGTTTTCCTGGATGTCTAACTCCAATTTTCATCAAAGGAGGAGATATACACTAAGATTGTATATGTAGTTGTTAGGGACAAATATAAAGCACTAGTGAAAAAAAAAACTTCTAAAAACCAATAATACTCAACACCACATGTCAATCAGAGATAAGGAGCTACTTGCACCAAAAGGTTAAAGCATTTACACCCTGAGATTTGGAAAAAAACTCTGCAAGTACTGGTATATTTCCTTGGCATTTATCTTGTCATTTCAAATCTTCACAGCATGTCATATATTGAGTTTATTCTTCTTGCTCTATAGGCGATTAAAAGCATTGCAAAGATTGTAGGGAGGAAAGGAAAAGAGATGGAGTTTGCCTCTGATGGATTCCTTGTGGTATGCAAGAGAAACTCAGGGCACAGGAATAGAAATAAATTTGTAATATTATGTATAGTCATCCTTGTGTGTTAATATACTGTGGTATAAAAATCACTTCACTTTAAAACAGGTAGACATTCAAGTAAATGTACTAATGCTTCCTTTTGAGAACTATTTTCTACAGTTGAAATGTGAGAAATTAGTCTATACACCTCCATATTCTTTAACTCCAGCTAGTTCATTCATTTTCCTCTCTCCTTTCCTTTCTTATCCTTGCTTTTCCTTCTCCCTATTAGTCCTTCCATATACACAGATCTCCTAGTGGATAAACATAACTTGCATAATCTCCAATTTCCTTGTGTTCAATGTCCTTTTACAAGGAAAAAAAGGATACTATGAAAAGAGATGGATCCAAAAAACACTATCAGATTAAATAAAAGTTTCAGAAGTCAGATAAACCACTTTTGATTTTAAAAATCTAAATTGAGTAAAAATTTAATTATGCACATGAAAAAATATGCACCATACCAGAAGCTTATCAAAGTGCAATGATCTTTTTAGATTATACAAGCTTTTGGTTGTTTTTCCTCTTCCCTCTCCCACCCCAGTTTTGCTTTTGGCACTATTAGTTAACATTCCTCTGCCATAGCTTCCTTTCTGTTTCATACAATGCTTCATTGGCTCCTCTTTCTTGAGTCCCTTCAGGACCCACTGCTAAGATGTCTTTCCTAAAAGCTAACCACAGTCATTGCCTGGCACCACTGAATCCTTAGAGTTGATATTTACATGCTAGAATTCCAAGAGCTATGTGCCCCCTGCATTCATTACAGCACTATTTACAATGGACATGTTATGGAAACAACCTATGTGCTCAATGAGAGGAATTAATTAAGATGATGTTGTGTAAATACACAACAGGGTACTGCTCAGAGATCAAGCAATAAGTCCCACCATTTGCAGCAATAGGAGTAGAACTGGAGGGGATTATGCTAAGCAAATATGTTAAGAAAAAGACAAATACCAAATGATTTCACTCATGTGTAATAGAGAAACAAAACGAAGGAAGAAATCAAACCAACTGAAACCTTAGAAATAAGACTGCAAAACTGAGACTATCAGAAGGGCGATGTGTCAGAAGTATAATTTGAGGAGACTCATGGGTTACAATGAGATATTATGGGTGCTTTGGTGTGGTAACAAACATCTGGTGACACGTGATTCCAAACCTCTGAATATAGTATTGTATATATCAATGTTACCTTAATAAAAAAATCATTAAAAATGGCAGGACACCCAAAAAACCACAAGGAAGTTAAGTTAGACTTGCATTTTTATATCTTAAAAAATTATTTAAATTCTAAAGACAGGGTCTGTGGTAAAGATGAAAAGAATGCACATGGAAAACACACAATATAGTATCTGGCATTGCGTGAACATGCAGTCAATGTCAGTTCTTACTTGAGCAACATTAACAATCATATGTTCCAACTCTTAAACCAAATGAGATTGTTTAATTCTTGAAGACAAGAAGCATAAATTTTCTTAAGAAAATTAACTTTGAGAACAGTCTATTGCCATATAGATAGAAAGCATCCAGCATATAATTGTGGGATGATAGGTGGTCAACAAACTTTTTAATGCAAGATATTTGAGAATCAGTAGTGTAGCTATGTCCTATGAACTGGAAATACATTGCTATATAAAACAGAATATGGAGTTCTTTAAATTATGCAGAAAAGCAAAACCCACAAAATATTCCTTATTTTTGGGTTCATATTTATCATGCCTGTTTCAATGCTAATTCTCTCAAAAATTACTGCTTGAAATATTCTGAATTATAACTAAATAGATAAGCAAAGAGTATATGTATTAACTGCACTTTTTTTCTTGAGACCACAGATCCCAAATTATCAGTGCCTAAGGCTGATATGTATCAAGTTTCTCAAGGAGTGCAAAACTAGGATCATAATCTTGAAGCTTGGTTCAAATAATATAATGACAATACAGAAAAATTCTTAGTATAAAAGCAAGGAACTGCTTAACTAGGGCCAAGAGAATATCTTGTAAAGGGGTATGTGACTATTTGCCACACAGCAGCTAGGCTAAACACATGACATGTTTGATCTCTTCACTGCTGAGTACTTGCAAAGGTTTTACATCACAATTCTAATGAAATCCTAATCTTCACCATAGCCCTCTCCTATTTTTTTCAATTTTAATTTTTAACACTCTTCTCCCTTTCCTCTTAAATATAAATCCCAATAGAAAAAGGGATATTTCTTTGTTCCATCCCAATTCTTGAAACAATACTTGGAAAATATATGTAGAAATTCTAATTACTATTTTTAAATGATAAATGGGTGAATGGTTGAGAGAACTCTGAGAGTTCTTTCCTATAAAGCAGAGGAAAATCCGTAGGGTAGCTTCATATTCATGGCATTGGTTGACATTAATTAGCTGCATAGTTTCAGGAGCATTATGCATATTGAATTTTATAGCAATGAACTTCAAAAAGTGTGCACTTACCAGAGGGAGTGTGTACAATGAGTAATTACAGAGTTTTATTCTCTCTCCATGGCCCAAGCACCCTATCTTCCATTTAAGATTGGATTCAGGAGAAATGGAGTTTTGAAGAATGTAGAATCATTCGCTTATTTCAGAAAGCAGAACTTAGCAGACAAAAGCTTGGTGATTGCACCGTGTTTGGCTTTGCTAGGCCTACAGTCAGAGATAATACCTGAGGCTATCAGGCTACTGAGTATACATTTCCCTCTAGTCTTTGAAGGCATATAAAAGGGAAATACTTAAGATGATCTGTGTTTTTGTGTGCCTGCTCAGAGTAACACAATAAACAGTGATTTTACAGTTCCAGTTCTTATTAGAAATAACTAGAGTTTAATAAGAATGGTGCTATTTACTAAGTGTTCTTTCCCAATCTAGTCTATAAAATGGAAACAGTATATAATTTCTATTTATTTTGTTCTTGCTTTCTTCATTTTTAGAAAAACTTAAAAATGACATATACTTCATAGCTCACAGGAAACTATGAAGGTATATGAGTGATATTTCCTTATATTCATTTATGTGTTCATTGGAAGAGTCCAGATCATTTTATCATTTATCTTATGACTTCTACTGATCTATATAACTTTACATACTGATGACATTTTAAATCTAGATTTACAGAAACAAAAAAATGGTGCCGATGGTTTTATTACTGAACTGATTATACCCAAATAAATTTTTGTTTAATTTCTGTACCATCAACATTTTCTAGTCGCAACATGAAGGAACACATTTATACAGAAATCATCTTTGATTCCCCAGGTCTGCTTTTATTTATCTGTATTTTTGTCTCATGACATTGAAAGATAATATTTCTGTAAAACAATAAATTAACAACATATTTTTTCTTGTATTATAATCTGACATTATATAATCTGGCATTCTATTCACTGAAAATTTAAGTTGTGATGGGATACAGTTCATTTCAGCAACAGTCATTGACCTGGATTTTTGGACAATTACTGCTACAAATTCAGGGGAAACGAAACAAAACACTTGGAGAATGAACCTCTAATAAGGTTTATTAACTCGTGCAACAAACCAGTTGTGATGTCACTTAAAGCAAATATTAGTGATAAAAAATTTTTGTTCTGTTTTGTTAAATACATTATGGGTTTATATATATAGAGAAATTCATAAATTATATCCTTAAAGAAATCAAGAATTCTTTAATTTTTAAAGAATGAAGATTGTAAATGACTAATATCATTTCACATAGGAAGTGTAACAGGAGTATAAACTACTGTTTTACTCATAAATTTGTAAATCAATAAGTTAGGATATTCACTATATGTATAATATACAAATTAATAAACTAGGATATTTACTATATGTATGTATAATGATCAAAGACAAAGCATAATATGTTGATTAAATAGTATTTGACATATACCTTAATTATGATATATATCTCTATATATGTATACATGCAGTTTACATGTAATATTTTATATATATTATATAATTTATTATCACATATTCCATGCAGTGACATGCTGATATGTGAAAATATTAAGAGGTAAGTATCATGAAGAAAATGATGATTTAAAGAGGCAAGGGATATAGACAATGAGGGAAGTATTTTCCAAAAGTTGTTGTATAGAAACTATATTTCAAATATCTTGGCACAAGATCATGTTGAAACACAATCATTAGCATCTGGTTGAATTCCAGATGTACTGTGACATCATTCCTTCACAGTTATGGATACATAGCCCTTTCATGTCACTTAATAAAGGTTTGTTGAATATTTTTCTTCTGAGTATTTAAACACTACACTTCTAATCTAAAAGTAATGTAGTGTTTGATCTGTTTTGATTTTTCACCCACAGCACAGCATGATCTTTAAGACTAATTTAATCACATATGTAGGAGTGGTAACGTTTAGACCACTATGTATCTATGTAACTATTTTACTCTAGTCTCTCTTATTAGACTAGATCATGAACCTTGCTAGATCAAGAAGTGATAACAGAATTGTAATGAGAAATTTAAAAATCTAATTACTAGTTTTAAAGACTCAAAACAAGAGATCTTGTTTGAAATACTGATTTCTAGCTCAGAAGTTAAAAAATTAGCATTCTCTCTAGACCAGTGTAACAGGAAAATTTCTAGACATGTGAAAACAAGGGTAAGATACAAATTCTGTGCACTTGCTTGAGAATGAGCACCAGCAACTGGAACTATAGTTCTAAGTAGCATTTTTTTTTGGGGGGGGTAAGGCAACACTTTCCACAAATACTAGAGACAGACCTTGGTGGATTAATAATCAAGACTAAGCCACCCTACAAAGACTCATTGAACCTCAGTTTGCTAAAGCATTTTCCCATATGGTGTGGATGAACACAAGTTACTGTAACTGAAAAGGTCTTCTGGATCAGAAAGGAGTTTTCAGGATATATGATGAACTGTGCAACTGAAGCTATAAAGAGGTGCAGTTATCTCTGTTAGCAGAGACTAACAAAATCTTGGAGGAGCAAAAAATGCCATCCAAGTTGGCTACCAGAGAGGGCAATATCTAAATGGAATTCACCACAATAAAAACTAAAGACAGATACCTAAATGTTAATTGTCTATTTTGAAGGTACAGAATATTCTGGTAGAGGAGCAAGTGAAACAGATAAATTACCTTATAAAGTGAATATTAGTAAGTCAGAGAATTGAGCTATTCCCACTGGAAATCTAGGAGTTGATATCCTGAGCAACAAGAGTAGGATAAAGCATGAGTTCAGTTGGTAGCTTCATCTACCCTTAGTTGAACTGTGTCTCCTTGTATTATTCATCTTAAGAACCAGGAATTCTGGTCCAGAAATTTCTCAAATATTATAAATGGAAGCTACAATCAGTTACCTGGATCACTAAGAGGGTTATGATAGGGTTTGCTGCTATATCTGATCCTTGGGTTCTGGGCTTATGAAACACAGCACCAACAACTGATGATCTTGAAGTATATCAGCCCAAATTGTAGGGTGCCTTTTCTAAACTGGTTCACACTATGATACAAAAGTTTATAGGATAATATCATGGTAATCTTCCAATTATCACACTTCAGCTGATCCTCCTTGGCATTTCCCCTCAAAAAAAGCAATATTACATGAAATTATGGTAATGTCAGACATTCTATAAACCTCTGAGTATTGGTGTTATACTAAAGGTTTTTAGGCAAGAAAGTCACAATCGACCTCAGATATGTTAATATAAGTCAAAATGAATCCCTGACTACAGTAAGGAATGTGTTTAGCAGTTAACTTGTCATCTATATGTGAAAAAAGCATGGAGAGATAAAAGCTAGAGAAACCACGGTAAAAGTCACTTCAATTCATATAGGTAATTCCCATCCCTGTTCACCATGACTGTATATATGCACTATTCATCTATTCTTCAGTTACTGAAATAGCTTAGGGAAGTGAATGGCTTAGTACTACTTAACAGCTTTTATGGTCTCCTCTGTAAGAAATGCCCCATTTTTTATGACAATAACTCATGTGTGCCCCTTCTTGCTTCCTTAGTAAGTTTTTTTGTATCTAATTTTTTCCTAGTCTTATTCCCTGCCCTCTGAGCAATGAACCAAGTCTGTCACACCTCAAGTGTTCCCTCAGATTACTCTTGTTCTCAACTAAGTTGATATTTAAGTATATTAGTCAAGAAATTTGCCTACTGGGAATTTCTCTCCTCAACATGTTCTTTCAGAACCAACTCTAAGTGATGATATGAGTCAGTGAACATTTTCATTTGTGCTATAGGATTGAACAAAGCCATTTATGAGCCAAGCCTTCTTTTCCCAATCATCTGATCATAAAGATAACATACAACTGAGGTTAAATCTATGGGTAAACAGGTCACTATTTGTTCAACAAACTTGTGTCCACTGAACAGTCTTGGAACCAAGTAGATATGTATTGCTCTATACATCAGGTAGATGCTCTATCAACAAGTTTATGTCTGTCATATGCAGCTCATAATGAGCAGTCCCAATTGATTGTCCCTTGCTTAGGCAGCCCTTCCCTGTTTTGATCCACTACCATGTCAGAATCTGCTTTTCATAAGAATAATTTACTGTTGCTGAGAGCATAGTCTTCCTTAACAAAATGGATAAATCTAAGGTAAGTACTATCCAATTCTTTAACAGGATTTTAATGCTTGAAAAGCACATAACAAAATATTCCTATCTATTATGGACACCTCTAGCAATTTGAGATTGCCTGGGTCCTCTGATCTCACTGGTAGGACTGCAAACACCATAACTTGAAGCTATTGCAAAAACCTTCCTCAGTACTCCACTCAAAATGGACAACTTTTCAAGACACCTATAAGTTGTTTGAATTCATATTTGCAAGTATAGTATGTGCAGTTCTCAGAATCCAAAGTCCACATGTGCTATACCTCTTTTGTAGTAGCAGATGAAAGTTCAATAACTTGTGCTTATCTTGGAAATTGAGATATGATGGAGACTATCCACACTATATCCTATAAATCTCTGAGGATGTCATTAATCTCTGCCATCTCCTGGATATAGCATTACTTCTGATTTTTATCTTAACGGAGGTTGAGGGATGCAGTATTTGGGATCCTATTTGAATCTTCCTTTCTGTTCTTATTTCTCATGTTTGGGGATAAATGTGAGGATTCTTAAAATTGTATTCTATACTTCAATGCCAGAGAAATGAACATAGGATGGTCTCAGAGCAGGATTTAGACCAGATTCCAATTTGTCTCACAGTGCATAGTTTCAATATACTTTCACAGCAGTAGGGAAACAGTCACTCAAAACAATTCTCGGTATAAAGACTCTGATATCTCTGATATTGCCAACTTGGTTTAAATGTGTGAATTGCAACCATGAGAATATACACAAATGTCTGTCAGCTTTTCCCAGCTGACACTAAGTAAATCAATAAAACATATGATTAATAACCTCCAAACTAGCTATTATAGTCAAAGAAATACTGGAAATGATCTGTACATACATACTGTAATCACTATTCTAGATGATTGATTGAACTCATTTATAATAATCAATAACAATTACTTTGCAAACATTGAGGCAGCAACATATTTAGTAGTATTATGTGTAGGTTAATATACTTGTAGTAAACATTGTATTCTAAATGGTTACATTACTAACAATCTATTTCAATATTGTGAACCCAATATGGTTAACTATAAATGAGATGCATACATATAAATCCTCTCTTGTGGAAGTTCATTGCGATTTAGAGGTCAGAATCTAAACCCATAGAGATTAGAGCTGTGCATGCTACATTTATAAGATTTGAAGGGACTGAAACATTTTAGATGTATTGTGAAAGAAAAGCACTTCCTAAAAACATTTAAAAAATGGTACAATTCTGGATAGCTAGGCCTTACCTGGAAAGATTATAGTCAGAAAAATAAACACTCACACCATAAAAATTTCCTTCATCATTCTGAAACTATGTAATCCACTCTTTCTACATAAGGAAACAAAGACCAGCTAAACTTTAAGAGCTCTAACAACAATAAAAGCAACCTAGAAGCTAAAGAACTAATTTGGGGATTTACCAGTATTACTCAGTTATGAGCTTCTGGCATCTGTAAGCTACTTCACTTTGGAAAATTACTTTCATGCTTGCCTAGTCCTGTAAAACTCCTGACGTAAGGGTCTCATCAAGGTTTGGAATGATCAAGGGGTTGCCAAAACTGGTTGAAGAAAGTTTAAGAAAAAGCTATCAACATAACACAGGTCAGTGATCCTCTTTTTAACTATATACACACACACACACACACACACAATATTAGGGCTATTGACTGACTAGGTTAGGTGTAAACTTTGGTTAAAAAGAGGAAATGACTTTAAAAAGAAAAAGAAATCATGTCATTTGTAACAACACTGAAGGAACTGAAGGGGATTACGCTAAGCAAAATAAGTCAGGAAGAGAAACAAATGCAGATGTTGTCAGTGGTATGTGGAACATAGGAAAACAAAGGAACAAACAAACTGAAAGAAACTCCAAAATTTTATTGTAGAATTGAGGCTACCAGGAAGGAATATGGAGAGTAAGGTACAAAGCAGGAAGGGAGCTGAATAAATTGTATGGAGGACAATGAGTGCTTTGCTGGTGGGTGTGGTGATATACATTTGACATTTGGAACATAACATTAAGAGTGTGCAACCCAATATTGCCTCAATAACTCAAAAAATATCTTATTTTCTCCAGGGAAAAGGGCTCTGAGACATAAACCAGTTAATGATATAAACTTATCACATATTTAGAGCTTATTAAAATATGAAACACAGAAATGTTTAAAGTTTACCAAAGGCTTAGGATTCAAATCCAAAACATCTTACAAGTTTCCTCAACCAGGATAATCCATCATTATTCATAATTAATGATTTTTTTTCCTGTTTAGTAAATTCTTTTATTTTTTCAGTTCCATTTGGAAGAAAAGACTGTCATCAAAGACTTATCTTTCCCAGTTTCCTGTGAAAATGTGTACATATAAGATTAACTATATGAGGAAATAAATGAGAAACTGGAAAAATAACTTTATATTAAAGGAAATAAAGGAACTTTCTAAAGTATTATCTAAACACTGGGAGGAAAATACAGATCAATATCTGGTAGGTATTTAGATGCCTGTAGAATTCAGAAAGATAAATAAGAATTTTTGTTAGGCTTATAAAAGAAAAAGGATTCTAGGGAGAACTGAACCAAAAAGAGTCAAGATGTATAAAATACAGCTTTTGGCTGACTTTCTGTCAAAACCACATGCCAAGCCTATATAAGAATGGTAGACTTGGGGGGTAGGGATCTGGCACTTAGTCACACATCAAGGGGAGATTTGCCCAGTTGTAGAAGCTGCCCAGTTGCAGAGAACTCCTCGGCCTAAGAATGCCCTTCGACACACGGAATATTGGAATGGGACAGCTTGCATTCAGTCACTGAGCAAGGTGAATGTAATGGTGCAGTCATTCTAGACCAACTTGGGGCAACTTTCCAGGGTACTATCTGCAGGGTTCCCTGCTGCCTGGCCAAGCAACATCAGAATAGCTTCATTATTCTACCTCTCCCTGTCAGTCCAGTCTTTCACAGCTACTATTTCTAAGTATCTATTTTATACTAAAATTCATCTCAGTTTCATCCTCTAGAAAATCTAAGCTGAAATACAAATATTACCACAGGTCTAGTTCTGAAGATCTCCCTCAACTTACACTGGACTATGTTCAAATATTTCTTCCTGGGTACCATTCCTTCTCTTCCATTCCACAGAAACAGTTTTCAGAAATTGGAATAGATAAGTGCACAGTATTATAGACACTAAAATTTTTAAACAAGCAAACTTTTTGCAAGATGGGGTTTTGGACATAGTAGTCACATTCAAGTTATAATTCATCTACTTTCTCTTTCCAAATTTCCACATCTGCTCTCATCTATTCTGTGGTATTTTGGGATTAAAGTGTTACTTTTTCTCTCACTGTCTCTCTCTCTCTTTATATATGTGTGTGTGTATATATATATATATATATATATATATATATATATATAAAAGATCAGAGCTTCTCACATACCAACACTACTTTAAATGGTTCTACCTGAGGTATACAGGTGTATCCCTGTCCACTTCTAGCACTCCTTTTTTGTTATCTTTTCAATGGTCTGTTTTTTTTTCTTCATATCTGGGGAAGAGCTATTAATTTTTCTTTGGATGAACTCACCAGGGGGGAATTCTCTTAGTTTTCCTGTCTTGAGCAGAGAGAACAGACTCCAAAGAGCATCTTATTTTAGCACCATTTCTTCTTAGATGAAAAATTTAAGACTTTTCTAATGTGGGTTTTTCTTACCTGTCCATCATGGAGTATATCGTTTGCTAGAGACTCCTCTGGGGACATCTATTTCCACCTCTGAATTGATCATATGAAAATTCTGCCTACAGGAAGCAAAAGACTATTCATATTCATAACAGCTCATTCTGCATGAAGCATCCAAGGTGTCTAGTGATAAATTGTCTACCCACACCATTCCATTTAATTGTGTCCTTCTGATCATCCAGCAGTTAGAGAATTTGGGTCAATGCTTTTAATCTTATTTCAGTTTTACATCTAAGAGTTGTCATTATGTACACATTAGGGGCTAGTCACTTTACTGCATACACACTATGACATCATTTGCTGATTTACTTATGAAATACATGCATGTTAACAAATGTCAAAATGAAACTTTCTTTGTCCCCCAGTTGACTGACCTATTTTACTCATAAACATTTATGTATCAAGAGCAACTTCATGTGTTAACATATGAACATTCTATTAACCATTCCCAGATTTCTTGTTAAACAGAGGTCAGTGTCATTTCTCATGATCCTTCGTTCACATTTCAAAAAGTTTTCTCCATCTGAATACACTTCTATATATCAGAGCATTTTGGGAATGTATATTATCACACCAAAACACCTCCTTGTGATGTCAAAAATTGTTCCAATAGATATGCAAATCAGTGGTGACTATTGTGTGAATAGTTTCCTCTGCTCTAACACAGTGCATAACTGGAACTTTCTGTCCATAGCAGACCTAACATTACACATTTACTTTTAATTGTAAGTTGCAGCACTTAGCCAGTTTTTGATAACAGTAATTTCCTAAAAGGGTGACACAGCAATATATCAGTGGAAGGGCAGAAAAACCATTTTCAACACAGTTCCCTATAAATCTTATAAAGATACTCTTTCAAACAAAAATAATTTAAGGATATTTCTAGAATAAAAATAGAATAAAGATGGAATCAGTAACAAAGAAAATTCAAAGGTAGAAACCAGTACCATGTAAAGGAGGAATCTTTCCACTGGGCCTACCTAGAGACAGGGATTTTGCAATACACATTGGAGAAAAACTTATTCTCCTAAGAGTAATTCCTGAAGATGGAAAATTAAAGTGAATTTTAATGAATTGTTGATAGAGAAATCTAGAATTTTAATAAAAGCACTCATATGGGGAAAGAGCATCTCAAATTTCATTAATGTTTTACAAGACTATAAGATCAACGAAACTAGAACAAAGCAAGAAGAGAAATTTGAATGGATCAAAACAGAAACAAAGGATATCCTTTAGCAAATAATTTTCATGAATGTTGATAAAATATCATTAAAAATGTTAATATCAAGTTTCCACCAAAACTTCTTTAATGCAGATAAATTAATATCAAATGAATAGTTGATACTCTCCATTTTTAAAAGTATTTTTGTTTTGTTCACAAATATGGAGTTAAATAAATCTGAGTTGTCATTGTAGGTGTGAAATATAGGATGGATGCACAACTGACCATGATTTTGATTTTGAAAACAGAAATAGGCAGTTCCTATAAGAATAGCTTATCCCATGAATAACTGACCACCCCTTGGTGAGGGGAGGTGTTAGAAATACTTTCTAATATCTCTTCATAATTTTACCTTGGGAGTCAACTTTTAAGGCAAATTATCAAAGCTCAGACTCACTGAAATCAGAGGTTGTTCTAGCACCAAGGGCTATTCTAGCAATCATTTTTACTTTTAGCTGAACTATTACAGAAAAGAACCAAAGGATAAACTATTTTAAACTGCACTTCCTATGAATCAGTTAAACAAAGCAGGAGCACTTAGAACCATCTGTAAATTACACTGGCAACTTTTACCTTTAATAGTTGATTACACAACAGTTCCTGATCCATACCAGTGGTGGGGGAGGTCACAGGACCACCCAGGAATCAAAAGTTCTTCATCTCTGCACACTTTCATCCTTTCTCTTCCAAAATCTGTTTACTATGAGTCAAGGTTGTTCTATAAATTCCATTTCCCTGATATCAACTGTAAAATTCTATATCCAATTCTACCGTGAGGAATGGGAGACTTCCCTACCAGCAAGGAATTCTTTTAACACCAACTGAACATCTTATATTCAACTTAATTATAATACCAAATACTAAACAATGGCATCTGATTCCATAGTTGAAGTGTTCAGTCCCACAAGATGATGGCCTCCACTACCATTTTAGAGCCAGCCATAAGCTCAGGTCCTCACCTATGTTTCAAATCAACTAGCTATAGAACAGAGATCCCAATTAAAATTCAACCTGTTGGATTAAATTCTTTAAAGGGACTCACAAAGTTCAAATGCACTACTTATTGGATTACCAGTTGATAAAAGCATATAACTCAGAACAAGCCACATGGAAGAGACAGCAGGTAGGTGGAAAAGGTGAAGCGCACCCACACCCTCTCCCAGCAAATGCTCTCTTGAATCTCCACCTGTTCACCAACCTGGAAGGTTTCTGAGCCCTGACCTTTGGCTTTTTATGGATACCTGGTAGCACAGACACAACTGATTAGGTCACTGATGACAGGTCATCAATTGACCTGTAGCTCCTTTCACCAACTTGGACATAAGAGACAGAGAAAACTCCAACACTATATCCATGTCTGGTTCCCCTTGGCTCCAAACACTAAGGATTTCCAAAAATGACCTTATTTAGATAAACCCAGTGTGATGGAAGGAGCTTAATTTGAATAACAAGATATCCATTTCACATTTAGGGCTCTGTAGAGATTTCAGAATAAAACAATAGGATACTAAGCATGAAAACAAACAACAAAAAAGAGGTTCCCATTGTTTTTATCTCTTAGGAAATTCCAAGGTTTTATAATTGTGAGCTGTGAACAAAGTCTGCATATATATGAGAAATATTTTCATCATCTGAATGACCAAAATTGTGCCAATTAACTAGAGTGAAATTGAAAGTTGCTTCTTCTTGCCCAGGGCTCCTGTATTGTCTGTCTGTCTGTCTCTCTGCACACACAGAGATACATACTACACACATACACATATATACACACACAATCTTTTAAGCCACAATGCACATGACAATAAACAGATCCACTTTATGAAAATTGCTGCCTGCATTGAATTGATATACCATCACTATACTATCCGTGTTTGGATAATTCTAAAATGGAAATACATTCAAGTGCATGCTTTTGATTCTGGTATGGCCACATTTTTAAGGATAATTTCAGATAACCATAATTATTAAGTCACAGAACAATGGAGTTTAATCTTAACACACATCAAAATACTCTCCAAGTCAGTATTCTCACCGTTTATGAATGCAATCTTCATAACAAAACATGAGATTTAAAATTTTTTAGCTTTCTCAATATTATTAATAGAAAAGCAGTTTTAAGTACTTCAACATATATTTATTTGTTACAAAGTGGCTACACTATTAAGTACTATTAATAATAGGTTTCTATTGCTGTGGAAACAGACTACCATAGACTGAAACAACACACACTAGTTATATCATAGTTCTACAGGTGACAAGTCCCAGAGTTCATTTGGGTCCTATGATAAAGTGTCACAAGAATCAACTCAAAAGGCCAGCAGAAACACAACCCATAAAGGAGCCCAAGGCAAGAAGCCACTTTCAATACCACCTTGGTTGTTGGCCAAATTGAGTTCCTTAAATGCTTGCAGTTCTCATTTTCTGAGGGATAGCAACAGAAACTGATGCTTTTGAACACTTAACTTTTTCTTCTTGTCACTTTGGCCCTTGTCATGCCCAGCAATGGTGGATCAAGCGCTCTCTGACGCCCATTCTGCTGCTTCGCTCTACTTCCTCTGGAGAAACTTCTTTACAAAGCTCATGTAGTTAGATGAAGCACAGCTGATCTTTCAGGATGCTTTACTTTAAGGCCCAAAATCTTACATTTGCAAAATCTCTTTCCTATGGAACATTAAATAGTCATACACAGCAATAAGGACATGGCATTCTTATGTTAAAGACATTATGTATATGAGTGTATATACACACATATGTACATTTAACTATATATATATAAGATTTTGTAAACATCTGTAAACATACAACAAAGAAAAATTTACATTCATCTATTATTCTAGCCTTGTATTTCTCCTATGAATGCTATATTTCATTGGGAAAATGGTATTTGTATAGATCCTTAGTAGGGAATAATTGTAGCTATGAACTATACACCAGTAATTGATCTTCAATATATGAATATAATCAAATATATTCACAAAGTATAAAAACCTTGAGAAAATACTAACTTATATACAGAGATTTAAAATATTTTTCAATGGCTAATCCAGGAGAAAAAAATTATGAATTTAAGAAATGGAAAATGTACAGAATATCATATTTTCTCAAGTCTATAACTTGCTATTTTTAGGTAGACAAATCTGCATTTTTTAATAAATTTAGGAAATGATATCAGTTTATAAAATGTGTTTGGTGATATGACCCTGACAGCATAAAACATTAGGACACAGTTCTAAAATATAATTAGAGATTGTGAGAAGCAGTATAATCCTCAACACCCACACCTCTGTCTTCTAATTCCTAATCATCAGAACCTGTGAATATGCTAGGCTACATACAAAAGGAATTAAATTGCAAATGAATAGGGTTGCTAATCAGCTGACCCTAAAATAGACTATTATCTTGGATTATCTTCAGGTGGTATCTGAGCACACCCAAAAATTCTTAAAGCAGAAGAGATAGTTTGCCTTACTGTTAGGGTAATACAAATGAATATGTCACTGCTGCTCGTATTGAGGATAGAGGTGTCCAGAGGCAAGGAATACAGGCAGCCTCTAGAAGATGGAAAAATTCTCCTGTGAACCTAGAGAAATATGTGCAGACACGCCAACTCCTTTTTACCCCAGTAATGCCAACCTTACAGTTCTTTCAGAACCAATAGTTTTGTGGTTTGAAGTCATAAAATAGGTGGCAATCTGTCACAGCAATAATAGAAAACTAATTTGGCATCAATGAAAACATCTTAAGGAAGATTTTTAGTGATGTGGAAATTATTTGTTTTATATTAAGCAAAATTGCAGAATTCAAGTTCAGGAAATAATATACAGCTTAAGAAAAAAAATGACATGAAATTGACATCAGTATCTGTAGGGTAAGTAAAACATCACTAACCTTTGCAGCTACCTCCTCATGGACTTGGTCATGTTAATGCAGAATGTGCTTGGCAGTGTGGGTGCAGGGCACGTGTACCCATAATTGTGAACATGTGAGCCCAAAGAGCATGGATGTGCACATGTGTAATAGGGCACACCTGAGCCTGGAAGTGGGGCTAAATGTGACAATAGTAACAGCAAAAACAACTATCAGCACCCTGAGCAAGGTGACTACAGAGAAAACACCAGAGAGAGAAACCCTGAAGAAAGTGTGTAAAGATCCATGGGGGACTGGGAGGCTTAGAGTATGTCTACCTGCCCCCACCCTCATTCCTCTGTTCATTTCTATGCCCATTGCCTCCTTGCCATATAGTGTTTACATTCTTGCTATTGGAAACATTAATATTTCACAGCAGTTGAAAGGATGGCATTTACAGTGGGAATTTCTCCTTAACTGTATTTCTTTTAAAAGTTCAATCTGTTTACTAGAAAACTATGTAAACATGATGAACCTTGACTTGACCATCTATAAAGTGGGGACAATTATTTATACGCCTCTTGATTTTTGTGGAATTAAAAATATTTGTGTGTGTGTGTGTGTGTGTGTGTGTGTGTGTGTGTGTAGCTTAGTTGACAGTCTGTTAGTCACACCTGGCAAATGTTAGCTGTTCATGAAGCCACTGTTCTTAACTATCAACCATTTCTTCAGGTCAAGCCTTTTAACTAAACATCTCTCCTACTTTATTCTTATGCTAAATTTAGCATATATTTAAATCAAGTTTGGGTAACTTTGGTGTCCGTGTAATTACTCCAAGGTTGGGAAGATTATCAGAGAAGAGTGAAAAAATTCAGATAGTGTCAAGTAACAAAATCTCAGAAGGAGTAGGGTATTCTGCCACCTCAGAATTTATTAACTTGAGTTAGTTTGCTGTTAGTTTGTGTATCTTCCAGAGCTCATCAGCATTGGACCATTGTAAGATAAATCATTTGGTAAGGTTTCTTCACCCATTAGCCTGTGACCAGTAGTATGTGTTGGGGGGGAAGGAGGGGGAGGAGGAGGCAGAGAGGTAGAGGGGGAGGGAAGGAAGGATGGGGGAGAGGAGAGAGAATATGAAAATTCCTGGAGTACTGGGGGCCTCATCTGCCTCCCTGCTCCCCCCACCCTCCTCTGGTCCTGGCCCTGCCCAGCCTGGTGTGTTTGTGTAACTATTAAAATCAATGAAGAACACAGATCAGTAAACTTGCTGCTTATAATTGGTGATGAGGATTTGTTGTACGACAATTGGCGACAAGGATGGGATGGTTACCCAACAGTTGTTGTAGTAGGCAGGATGGTTCAACATAGACAGAAGATACAGATGGTGGCATAAGATGGCAGTACAGTCCATCACAGACATCATGCTTCCAATTTTTAAGGAAAAGGCAATGGTTATATATATATATATATATATATATATATATATATATATATATATATATATATATATATACACACACACACACTATTTTTTAAATTGGGGCAATATTTATTTACAATACTGTCTATAATTATTGGACACAGGTTCATATCTCTTCAGATGCATGTTATCCCACCTCCACTACCAATGCATACATTGTCCTCCAGGTTTTTAATGGTGAAGTTGTGTCTTGGAGAAGGGGAGAAATATGAAGCAGGGAGGAGTTACCTGTCCACACTGTGGCATCCTAAAATCAGAAAACAGACTAAGAATCAGAACATTATGTATCTGGTTCAGCTTCCTTATTGTATGTATAAAGAAAATGAGTTATTTAGACACTAAGAATAAATCCTGAACGTTCCTTCTCCTAGTAACACAGTTTATGTTTCAATGTTTATTTATCATTTTGTAACAAAAGCCCTTCCTTATGTTTGTCCTTCCACTATTGAGCTTCTCATTGAAAGGAAAAACTGTTCAGCATTCTCCTTAGAGCTGTATGCTGCTCACTGTTATTTTGCCTGTAAAGAAGAATACTGACCCATGGGGCAGTGAGAGGCATGTTGCTGTTGTCAACAGAAAGGGCATTGGGGCAGCAGGTGAAAAGACTCAGCAATATATAAAAATCTTTTACAGCAAAGTTCACCCAGGTGTTTCTCTCAAATTGCAACCCACTTCCTCCCACACCACCTTAAGAACAGGTGTGACCCTGGAACATCAGAGAATCAGCAGGGGTAAGTGAAAGGTTATACAGAGTTGAAAAGCAGCGGAAAATTTGAAAAATAAGCAAATTTGATAAATAGCATCTGTTTTCAATATGGAATTCCAATATGTAATCTTAACATTCTAGCACTAATCCTGTAAGGAAAAGGGACTGACTAATCTTCACCTACAAATCGGTGACATAAATAAGTACTGATGATGACAGATAGTAACTCCAACGGTCATAGACATTTTAATAAATGAGTTATTTTAAAACTTACATGTTATCTTATGAAATCGAAAAGTATTAGGAATAAAATACATCATTCTTGTCACTTAGACCAGTCTCATTTACTATAATTATTTTGTTCTCAATTTTTTGGATTTTCTTATGAAGAATTGTCATTAAAAGTTCATAAGCCAGTCTTTTGACAGTGAATAATGAGCAAATTGTCAGATTGAGCCCATGCTGACATTTCTGTTCTTGATTTGATGGTTGTTGACCTCATTAGGTGCACTTATAAAACAGGGCTTATCATCTAAAAAGGGCTGGAGGGTTGAAAGTAAACTACTGTATAACCTGTCACTTTCCCAATCTTAGAAGGTTGGTTTGATGTGTTAGCTTTTTTCCTAAGATATTAGGGGGAAAATGTAAATATAAATCCAGACTCTGACTTCAATTATTCTTATCAAAACACTGGCACCTTTAAGCATGTCAGACACAATGCAGGTAGAAAAAATAGCATCATGAGATAGATAGAATAGAGACATATTTTGGAATCAGAACTTCACATAGTCCTGTGTATTTATTAAACTCCACATTGACTGAAACAAGAGAGCAGACAATGAGATGGAGACTTACAAAACTTAGCTAACTGTTGGAAAGCCAGCTACAGAAAAGATTGTAATAAAAGATAGACATACACTCTCCATTTTAACTTAGCATTATACAGACTATAGCAAATAAGCTTCAATGTCACTATTTTCAAAATATAGAGTCTCCTCTTTAATATTGTTTTCTCTGAAAGTTAAAAGATTATATTTATAGTAATATTTTACAGTCCCCTGATTAATGGTAGAAGTTGTTATTTAAATATTCAAAATAATTTCTGAGCAGAATGCTTAGGAGCAGTGCACCTCCATCTAGGGCACACACTTCATGAGGGCTCTCTCTCACACACACACACACACACACACACACACACACACACACGCTATATAAACATCTTATCTCCATGAAGACTTTTATTTTTCATTATTCTTTTCCTCTGAAATGATGTGATTTACAATCTAAATACCCCCAAGGACTCTCCCTTAGTTTTATTTTTAATTTAACTGCTTTGTATATTCTATTTCTAATTTACAATTATAAATATAAATAAAATATAAAGACCTAGCTAAACTTACTGTATAGAAACAAAACTATAATCCCACTAAATTGTATTGTTAGTTAGGAAAAGTTAACCAGGTGATTCTGTCTATGAGAAACAAACAATTTATTGGTACTGTTATACAATTCTCTAAATTTAATATTGGTTATGACTTTACATTTAGTAAGGCAGAGTGATTGCATTATCTTCATTATTTCCCTTTAGAATTCTGTCTTAAATACATTTGTTCAAATAAAACAATGGATAGACAGATAGCTTCATATAACCAAGAATATGAATTCAAATCTTCAAACAAATTATAAATGACAACATATTTCCAGACTCTGATACAATACAGTTACATTCACTAGCAATGATAAAAATATTATAATAAACATTTATGTTGAGACACAACATAAAGCCAAAACTATTTCATCTTATAAAAGCGTAAAACTCTTTCATTTAAGAAATTTCTACTTCAATCTACACTTTGATGTGTCAGCGTAAGCTCTAGAGAATATCTCCCTTATATTAATGTCTTTATGTTACCACATTCTCTTTGAATATAAATTGATACCAGGCTAATTTTAACATCATGTTGTTACGCACAGAGAAAAAACAACTATTATCATACCATTTTTAATTATATTAACACTTAGAAGAAGAAAGATCACTGAAAGAAGCTATATTTAAATCTTTGTACCATTAAAGAAAGCTTTCTGAATGCACAGACTTTTAAACATGAATGTTTATAAGTTACAAATATGGCTGCAGATGCCTTAGAGTCTAATTTTCTTTCTGTCACTTATTCATGCAGTTATTGTAGCTAAGACATACAACTTCTCTAACGTTAATACATTAAACTTAGAAATATACTTTACTACACCTATATCTAGGACAAAAGGTTAATATAGCTCATAAACATTTTAACACAAGAATGCACTGCTAATTTGGAATATTAGCCAGATAAAGAAAATTATGGGAACTTTCTTTCTGGTATGGGTCAGCTGATTGAAGATAACTGGTGAATACAAATAAATCTTTGGAGGAATGTTTCTCTAGATCACTGGTCTTAGAAGCACATATGGACATATTGGACTCTCACTCGCATTGATTACTGTGATATTTTCCCTATTCCCTGCAGATTCCAACATGTTTTGTACTCTGAATCTCTCCATTTCAACAGTTCTACTGTGTTACTGCAAGCATTATAGCTCATCAGATGTAACATAATCAGCAATGTCCCATTAAGGAAAAGCACCCAGTAAACCCCACATTACTTAGACCATAATCAAGGAAATAAGGTAAAAGAAGAGAAAGGGAAAGTAGGTTTTAAAGACAGCTAGAGTCTTTTCATTCAAAATCTCTTAACTATTGGACTAAGAAAAGGAGCACGGAGAAGGTACAAAAAATTATAAAATAAAAACTTGGGTAGGAATACCCATCACTTCTGATAAACTCCTTTGCCACACAATGTGGAAAGAGGATGATGGACTAATGACATAGTTCTTGCGTGTGTTTCTGATATGGAAAAGGATATAATTCAAGGAATCACTTATTGTTATCATTTCTGTGGTCTGAACTGTGTCCCCATAAATTCATATATAACTTCTACCTCCCCACTACTATATCATGAAACTACATTTAGAGATATGCTTTTAGAAGAGATAATGAAAGCAAAATGAGAATGTTTAGGGTAGCCTTAGTTTAAAATGATTGGTGTTCTTATAAGAATTGGAGATATGGGTACAGACACACATAGAAAAGATTAAGTAAATATATAGGGAGAAGAAGACAACCATCTACATTAAGCCAAGGAGGGAGGCCTGGAACACATTCTTCCCTCATAGTTCTCAGGATGCCTAACCTGCCTTGTTCTCTAGACTTGAGATTTTGAGAAAATAAACTTATATTTGTTTAAATCACTCAGTCTTGGTATTTTGTTGTGGCAACATTAGCAAACGAATATACCATTACTTGTAGAAGATATAACAATCAAAATAAGTGTATGTCTTGATTACAATGACAATTGGTAAATTAAAAGGAAATTATTTATTCTGAGACATTTTGGAAGTATTTCAGATAAGAATATTACAAATAAATATAACATGTATTACATCACAAATAGCTTTAGATAAATATGCATGCATATAGATACATAAAGTACAGACTTTCCATTTTCATACATCTTGAGTGATAAGGTATGATATATTAAATACTGCCCTGGCCTGAAGGATTCCAGGAGCTCTTCAAATAATTATAATTAAAATGTAAGCTGAAGTTCTCTGAAATTTTTCAAGGAGGACTGCCACATGAAGATTTACTGATCCCTAAATCTCTATTAAGGTTGCTTTCTGTACAAAGTAGCTTTCCCTTGACTTAAAATCCTGAGTTAACCCCACTGAAGTTGTGACTTTTGAATGAGTGTTTGAGTGAGTTAACATTTCTCCAAATCTCTATCAGTTTTGGTATAATAAACAATAGAAAACACTTAAAAAGTAGAAGGAATTACTGCTGCATGCTACAACATACTTAAGATAGAATCCAGAACTACAAAAGAAGAAAGAGGCCTTTGCCTTTTCTTGTGAAAGAAATAAAAGCAGAGGTATTTCTATGACCTAGGAGCCTTGCTCATCTTAAAGAAGTATATTCACTTTGAGCAACTTTGGATCTGCAATATCATGAAGACAAAATGTCCATGGGCTTGAAACAACAGATAAAGGCTGGCACTAATTACAGATATGTCTTATCTTGCACAAAATCCCAGGAAAACTATGGATCAATTTAATAAGCTTCTTAAGAGAGGTTATACAATGCATGAGTTGGAACAGCATACTGAAATATAGAATGTTACCTCCAAAATCCAAAAAGAGTCAACACATAGTGTGCCTCTTTCATACTGGAAAAAAAGCACAGGGTATAATATCTGGGCTTCTATTCAGAAAGAATAGGACATTCATAATTGAAATCATTGGCATGATAGGTTTCTGAATGTTGTCATGGTTTTTGTCTTGTGTTATAGATTCAGCACATGCATTTCACATGGGTGTCTAGGTACCTGATATTTGTTCACCAGATGTAGCATCAAAGTGTCATCCATATAGCAGAAGCCTGTGACTTAGTACAGGATGTTTAAATTATCGAAGTCCTTGATGACTATATAATGACACACAGTAGTGGAGTTGGAATAGTCCTGGGGATTCCTTTCTTGACACCTTGGCATTGCTTGGGATAATTCTTTTGATTGACATGAACAGAATGAATTGTTCAGATATCAATAGTCCAAACGTACCAGGAATTGTATTGATTGACTTTACCAAAGATGCCACATCTCTGAGTTCAACTGATTATAGAAGATACATGACCACAAACTCCATGTAGTTTTTCATCAAGCTGATGACACAAGACTATGAGGTAAGAATATCATTTATGCATCTCTCAACCTTTGCACATATTGCAAATACCTAAAAATTTCCAGGAATGTGATCTTGTTTAGGATTACTTTTTTGGTGCAGCTAGAGAGTTCCAGAAGTTTCCACCTGACTCAATCAGGAATAATAGAGTGAATGAATCAGGAAACCAAGATACAGATTATTCCATTTGATGAGTGCTTCTATTTTAACTTTTCCTTGGAGAATTCAAGAAGTGAACCAAAAAAAAAAAAAATTGTGTGGACATACTACACTTTCTTTGAAAATAAAATTGAACTCAAACTTAACTTGCTACCTCCAAAAGCTCTCATCCTGAGTAGTGGGTATTGAGGAGTAATTTCGTTCAGAATGAATATTGAAAAAATCTCCAAAAATAAATGAATATATCAGTTTTCTAAAACACTGCCACATTGACAAATGGGCACAGTTCTCTACAGAGGGTTAGGTAAATCCTGTAAGAGTTCTGAGATTCTTTACTAAGAACAGGGGTTCTCAAACTATATAGCATGAATCAGGATCACTTGGGGGACTCCTAAGGAAAACAATATAAGCCCAAGCACAGAGTTTCTCACACAGTTTGTCATATATACACTGGAATTTCCTTTTCTAATGAAATTCCCTGGTGATGCTGATTCTGCTGAATGAGAAACATACTCGGTTAAGCTGCTTAAGAAGTTCAGGCAACTTTATTTAATGAGATTCTGTATATACAGATTTCCTTTAATCTGAAAACCGAGGGAAAACCTCTGACTTCTGATGTGAAGTTTCCAAGAAGAGAATGACTTCAGTGTTACTTCTACTCAAAAAAATATAGTGTTTCCCACTGTTCACATAAAATATACATTAATATGTCATCCATCTATATAATTCCCAAGAACCCGGTGTTGGGTTAGCCACATCTGCATTCCTGTAATTCGAAGCATACTGCTCACAACTTCACAGAGTGTGTACCAAGTTGACACGCCTATGAAAGAGAGGCTTTATTTGATTCAGAAAAAAAAAAAATTGCTCCTAGGATTCCATAAAATCACACTAAATAAAATATGTCTCTGTAGAAAACTTCCTTAGTTATATTGAATGTGCCTCTCTTCACAATTTTAATAAAGCAAGACAGCTCTCATGCTTTTCTTCATTCTTATGACAAAGGTAGCAACTAAGCTCATACTATCTTTAAAAAAACCCTCTGGAATTTAAATTGATCAAGCCATTGATATTAAAGCATGCACTTCTTTTAAAACAATTTCAAAATGACTTCAGATTCCCTACAATATGATCATTTGTGTTATTGGAAAGTATACTGTTTAGGTTTATACTTTTCTTCATTTAAAAAAAAATCATTTTCATTATTTTACAAGAAAGTCAAACATGTCAAAAGTAGCATTTCATGTATTAAGAAGGGTCAGCATGAAATTACAAACAAACTTAAAAATAATGAAAATAACAAACTGAAAACTGACTTCTGAAATACATTCTTGGCTATAAAAACTGATTTGTATTGAAGACGTGACATTTTCATTTCAAAAATAACTATCAGAATTGAAATATCAACAGAGAACTGTTTCATGTATGAAGTTAGTAAACATTTCCAAAATTTTGAAGAACTCAGTGTATTATGCTTTTATAAAGGTGCCAACAGAAAAATTATTCTGGTGCTGGGCACGGTGGCTCGTGCCTGTAAGCTTCAGCCTATCAAGCGACAGGGGTTAGGGATAGCAGTTCGAGTCCCGCCTGGGACCCGTAGCGAGACCTAGTTCCAAAAAAAAAAAAAAAAAAAAAAAAAATAGCTGGGCGTGGTGGTACGCGCCTGTAATCCTAGCTACCTGAGAAGCTAAGGCTGGGGATTGCTTGAGTCTATAGTACCCCGGGCAACAAGAGCCTGCAGTTCCACAGGCAAAAATAGCGAGACCTAGTCTCAAAAAACAAAAACAAAAACAATATATATATATATATATATATATATATTCTATAGTGAAGTTTATATAAATGTTCATTGTCAGTAAACAGGATTTCTATAATTCTTGTTGTAATTCAAAATTTCAAAGTTAAAATGAATCTCTAGTTTTGTTGTTAGCTTGTTTTGACTATTCCTCTTGACTTCTTGTTTGTTTTCCTTATATCCCATCTATAAGTGAGACCACTTGGTTTCTAACTATTCCTTTCTGACTTATTTAAACTAATATGATTCCCTCCATGTGCATTCATGTTATTATAAATGTTGAAACATTTGTCATTTTTAATTGACAAATAATATTCCATTCTGTAAATATGCCATATCCTTTTCATTCATTAATCTATTTGGGGGCATTTGGGTTGTTTTGGGGTGTGGAGGTGGGGGAGCTCAGAGAGGGGAGGATTGCCTAGGATTGGAATGACATGATGGTTCATGGGTGATATGTATCCCTGGGGGATAAAACGATGTTATATAATATATAATTATATAATGATGTATGATATAATGCAATCATATATAATTATTAAAGATCAAATTCACAGATAACAAAATCAATTTCACTAATCTAAGGTAGAATTTGCAGTGCATTTAAAGTGACTTTTATATTAATGCCCTGGTGGAATATAAGATTAGATTAATATTAAATTTATAGTGATTGATTAATTAATTAATTGATTGATTAATTGATTTAGACTAGGTCTTGCTATTTCTGCCCATGGAACCGCAGGCTCACATTACCCGGGGGTAACACAGACTCACGCAATGCCCAGCCTCAGCTTCCCAGGTAGCTGGGATTACAGGTGCGTGCCACCATGCCCAGCTATATTTTTTTGGAACTAGGTCTCACTACATGCCCCAGGCAGGACTCGAACTGCAATCCCTAGCCCCAGCTGCTTCATAGGCTGAAACTTACGGCACAAGCCACTGTGCCCAGCTTAAATTTATAGTATTTTAGATAAAATATTTTGTCTGAGCAAGAAAGATGTATACTTAAAAAAGGAATGTTTCTAAATAATTGTAAAAAATTTACTTTAAAAATCTACTAAGAAAGGTTATGCTTCTTCCTGTACATTCTTCAAGATAAACTTTTAGACAATAAACAGACATAACATCCTGGAGGCTGTTTGACAAATAAGTGGCACAGTTACCAGGTGGGGGAAACATTTCAAAACAAGATCTTAGAAAACAAAACTTTCCAATCGACAAATTCATTCCTAGAAGACCCCAATCATAAGAACATTTCACACAATAAAATATAATGGTAAAACTGAAGGTAACCAAGTACAAATCTAATGAAATTCTTTTTGGCAAAGAAATAGAATGGAGCACATTAGCCTCTAAATTACATTTGCTTCTTTGCAATCATTCCTGTATCAGATGGCACTAAACCTAGGTAACCTAATGTTTCTAAAAAACTACCTGCTCATTACCAGAAGCACTTTAAAACACAAAAGCCATAATAGCCTAAAGCTCAGTGCTAAAAGTTGACTTCCAATTACCTCCATTTCCTCCAACACTTAAATCAATTTTTGAAGACAATTAGAGTGTCTGGAACTAACATACATATTTCTTTTCTTGTTTCTTGCAGTGTATATAGTCTCTTGTTTCTTTCCATCAATGCTACAATTTGGATGGCAGTATTGATCTGGCTTTCACTTTGTATATTGAGGAATCATGAAACCCTGTCTTAGAAATTCTAGTTTAGCCTGCAATACCATTTCCTGTGGTTATTATAAACACCAGTATTCTTTAAAAACCATTTCATTTTAGGCTGGTTCTTACGTTGAACACCTTGAAAAATATCATGGTCTGACTGCTTAGGTGAACAAAGGATAATAATGAGACATGTAATGTGGATTTTTTTTTTTTTTCAGTTGGAAATTCTATTTGGGGATGAAGCTAGGAGTTATGCATCTGTCATATGCCTGCAGCTATCAAGTCTGGGTGTGGAGAGAAAGCCTATCTGGAAAAATGAAGACAGCACTGAGTGATGAATGGAGTAGTGCTGGAAATTAAAACACCTTGAAATTATTTTAATCTATGATTCCAAATCATTTTGG
Source organism: Uropsilus gracilis (assembly GCA_004024945.1). Classification (NCBI taxonomy): domain Eukaryota; kingdom Metazoa; phylum Chordata; class Mammalia; order Eulipotyphla; family Talpidae; genus Uropsilus; species Uropsilus gracilis. The sequence continues at coordinate 28,004 of PVHY01005109.1, read as the reverse complement.
AAGCCTAAGAACACATGCCCATACTGATGTTTCTAGAACCTTACATAACCAAAACTATAACCAGAAAGACATAATGGGTTAAACTTTACTCAGTACTATACTAGTTGTTGCACGTAATTTCTTCTGTCTACTAGTAAAAAGTAACAGAAATTTAGTGGCTTAAAATAGCACATATCTATTATCTCATAGTTTTGGAGCTGAGAAGTTATACATTTGGTCTTTTCATGACTAACCACAAGATATGTAACATTCTCTGTTCCTTTCTGGAAGCTCTTGTGGAGAGCTGTTTCCTTTCCAAGCATTAGACTCTAACTATATTCCTTCCTGAGGTTGTTTTTTTATCTCCCCAAACAGCAATAGTCGATGGCATCTTTCCTATACTTTATTTCTCTTACCCCCCCCCTTCATTCAGATTTAAGGACCAATGTGATTACATGAGGGCGATTACATGTGATTACACTTAGATAATCCAAGATAATCTCCCCATCTCCCCAAGGTCACCTAATTGTCAACTTTAATTTCATCCAGTCCCTTAATTTCCTTTACATGTAATTTAACACAGACATGTTTCCAGAACTAGGTGTGAACATCTTTACAGGTCTTCACTCTGCTTATAATACTAAACTTCAAAACAGCAGGGAGAAATTTAAAAAATAATGCAAATTCATAATTGTAATCCTGAATGTAATTCCACGATTAAATTTATTTTACATTTTAAAGAGAAATATTTTACATTTTAAGAAAAATATATAGGACATATTCTTAGAAAAAAATGGCATTCTCCCTCCAGTCCCATTTTACAAGCAGTCATCTTGGATTAGCCACTGGGAATTACGGCTGGTGCTAAGGGGCCAGGTGCAGTAGTATAACACAGAAGGCAGGTGGGCTCAGAGGAAAAGGTACATTAAAAGAATGGTATTTGCTTTTCAGCTTTGGACTCGTACCAGAGACTTGGGGGTACTTGGAGGGGATATGTAGAGACACTTGGAAAAGAAAACATGGATGAGAAGCACCTGGAAAGATTTACAACGGCAGCCCTTTATTTTAATTCATACTTTGCTCTTTTATTCGAAGATCTGGATGGCTCCTTTGGCTCCCTTTTATGATTCCCTGACAAAATATGACTTAGACATGTGCCATGGTCTTGCTATCGATCTGTCTTTTTTTATTCAGCAATTACCCAGGAAGGGACAGGTTACTCTAGGTGTTTTATTGGGAATCTACTATCCTTTTCTCTCTATGCATACTAACTGTATTAACATTGTTTAAAACTAGGCATGCTTTGTCCTTGTGCATATGGATGGCTAGGCTCCTTTAGTGTTACAAGTTTAAGAGTTCCAGGGTGCCTCTCGTTGTGTGAAAAATCTTTGCTGAGAGATACAAAAATGAATTTTCCCATTTGATCCTTGTATCCAATTTCCCACTGACAGTAGATACTGGGAGCCAGAGAGAAATATGAACTATTAATGAGGTGTGGCACCACCCGCTCTGGTCCAGCAATTCTCTGCTCTGGTTCAAAAGGAGAATGCAGAGGAGCTGAGAGTAGGCGTTTGTTCCCTGAAGTACAAGCAACTCGAATTAGTCAGACTGTTTCTTACTGTGAAGAGTGGGCACTCTCTTCTCCAACTGTATTATTTGAAACAAGATACCTTACAGATGCATATTTTAAAACAAGGCCAAGTTCATATTTTTTTCAGGGATATTTTGCTTCTGAATCAGATCTTGCCTAGCATAGTTAGCATTGATAATGCTTACTATCTTTTAGAGTGATCATAATTGTAAACAGGGTCAATATGTAAGGTCTAAAAGGTTATCGCACTTTTTTTATTATATCTATGGATTATATCAGCAAGGACACAGAGAAATTATGATTAAAATGATATATGGTGATATCATTTACCTTATAAATCTGAGAACAGCTAGATTATAGATTAGTCATTGATGCATTTCTATCTGATCAGGAAACTCAAAGTCTAGCAAAACATGTACAATAAAACAGAAGCAACTGTTGTGGTGAGGATTCAGAATAGCACATGAATATCCTATCCTTCTGGAATTCTAGGGTACTGGAGGACCCCAAGTTGAACACAGCAGGACCCATTCTCCGGGAAATGTTTAGGTTCATGAAGGCTTTGCATTCTCCTGATAATGATTATGCTTTTAAAAAAACATATTCTGAGAGACTATTCTGGGAGTTGGGGTCCTACTTTCTCATGACTTGTCTGTAGCAGTCACTTGCCCTTGGAATTAGTGAATATGCTATGTATAACAAGCATACTATGCCTTGGTAAACTTCTTAACAGAAAGTCATAGTGAGCAGGACTGGGCAGAACAAATCTAGAGTATCTTCCCCCAACTTGACCCCCTTAACTCTCATCTCCTTTCCTTACTCTTGATTACTGCCATGGCATTTAGCTTTGGTGACTGATCTGGCTGGTCCATGGCAAACTATTTTTGATAGTTTAGTCAGACACAGAATGGAAAGATAATCACCACTTCAGTCAGTGTCTTTAGAAGGCAAATTTGTCTACCATAATAATCTCAATGAAACAAATAAACAAAAAAAAAGCTAATTCTGATACTGATGTCTAAGAATTGATCCCAGGGCCATTCCTTAATTTCTGAGCATCCACCACTGGATATTAGCCTGAATTTGCCACTTAAATCCAAATATCCAATGCAAATAATAAATTGTGTAGGATAGACTAAACTTGGTGATCACCAAAGGTTTTTTTTTTTCTTTCTTCCTATCACTTGTTTATATAATTGTATGCATCTGTTACATGTCTTTATTTTTGCAGGTTAGTGTGCACCCACCAACAAAATAACACTTGTTTTTAAAAATAAATGAAATTATATCAGTGTAGGCATTTTAGCCTTGGCACAATTGATTATCCTCAGATAATCTTTGGTAAATGATGGGAGAGGCATTATAAGATGTTTACTAGCATCTCTCATCTGTACCTACTAGATGCAAGAGGCAATGCCCAATTAGTTGTAACAACCAAAAATTTTACAGATATCACCTAATGTTATCTAAGGGAAAAAAATATCAACTACTAATATAAAAGTAGTATGCATAGAAGACTCTTCCAGTATAAGAAAAAACACTCTTATATTGCTAAAAATACCATAAGCCTTATAACTCCTTATGGTTCAATGTTGCAAAACATCCTCTTATACTTTCACTTAACAACCAGACATTACCACTCCTTTTATCTCAGGTTATGCATTTTCACTTTACTGAACTAAGTAGGATAACACAATTTAGGTTTTCTCATCACTTTTGAAAATATTGATCAATCAAAAAATCAAAGTAATCTTTCAGTTATTCAATTTGAGTATATTATGACATATAAATAGTTCTCCTTCATGTGAAGTTCTGTATAAATGTTTATATTTTTACATTTTTTTTATTTTGAGCCTATTTATTAAATACTATTATAAGATCACACATCTATGCCAAGCTGTTTACATATGTTGTTGTAAACAATTAAACTTTCCCGGTCTCTATTTACTTGGTCTTTTATTCGCTAATGTGTAAAACAACGAAGCCCTGACATGATTTATCTTTAACAAGGTCTTACCTCTTCTGAATGCCAGGGCACAGATTTGAACAAAGGCTGGAGGTATTTAAGAGTTGGCTCCATTTGTGCCTGAATTTTAGAGATCACACACACGCTTTCCCTAACACTGTGAGCTCATGAGCGAGAGGATGATGGATCTTCTTAATCAGTTCTCTCATCTTTCCCTCTCTTGCCACCTCAGAATCTTGCATACAGGGCCTGCTGGATTGAACTCATTTCCTCAAGCCAGGAATTACTTTGCCTCTCTTGGTCTCCAGACCCCAGATATAATATTTTTCACCTCAGCCTCCTTACATCTCCACACTGAATTCAAGAGACGAAAATCACTGGATTTTGACAGCACAGCTTGGTTAAATTGTAATTTTAATTTTCTGCTGCTCCCTACTGTTGGCCGTTCTTTACCATGCTACAGTTCTTGCTGTTTTTAATAAACTCACCTTGGTCTACTGCTCATTTTAATCAACACATATGGAAAACACCAGGGCTCTTTATTTTTAAGAAATCTAGTCATCACGAAAAAAAAAATAAATAAACAAGTAAGCCATGCTGAAATCACTGGTTGAAAATGTTGCAACCCTTGAGGGAAATGTGCTGTAAGGTGAGCAAGCTCAGGCAGCAGTGTTAAAATGAGGACAGAGGAATGCATGTGGAATGGACTAATCTAAGCAGGGCCTATTGGCTTCAAAAATCTGAGCATGAATTAAGTAAATATATCTTACTAAGAAGGGAAAGGTGTAAATCAGTATATTAATAGCAATAAAATAATTATAGGCTGGCAATAACTATTGGCTTCAGCAATGAAAACATTGAATAAAATATTAAGAGGTTCAAAGATAGGAAGAATCAGGTAGCTTCAGAGGCCTGACAATGTCCCCAAGAATGATGATCTTTGTATATTTATGCTTTTTTTCCTGTTTTTTATTAAGTAATTTATTTATATATTAATTTCACATCTTTGTAATCCCTAGGGTATATTTATTCTTTATCCCTTCCCATTCTTGGCAACATCACAAACTTTAAGCATCATAAAACATATAAACTGGATACCAAAATCAATAAAGGAGACCCTCACAATTACTCAGTTTTTTCTAATAGAGGAAATCTTTTTCAGAAACTCTGAAAGATTGCTCTTTATAACCTACTGGTCAAAAAGTGATTAAGAGGGTACACTTTAAGCCAGTCACTGACAAAAAGGAATAGGTTCACTGTTTTTGGTTTATCGCTTTTGAATTTGCAGAGAACATTATCACACGAAACTAACAAGTCTGGTTCCCATTAGCAAAGTAGAAAAGGGAAAAATAACTACTGTTGATCAACCAACTTTATTTGTCACAATTGGCAAATTTAAGTAAATTAAACTCAAGGGATTTAGGCATTAAATATGTGCAATTTAGGAAACAACTTTGACCTGAATATTGTGCATCAAGTTTTCTCTAGAAATTGGACAGAGTTCTGTAATGACAGAGCATGAAGAAGAGGGTCTTGGGATTACAAAATGAGGGCCTTCTTAGTCCTCCAAATAATAAACACTCAAGTGAAATCTTAAAGAAATTCAAAAGCAAACAAGCAAAAATGCTTTGTAGAATTGATTTTTTTTTTTTTTATAATCAGAAAGGGTACTTCTCTGCCTATTCCAATTTGGATTGAATCATGACATGGAAGATTGTTTGGGAATTAATTTCCCAGATATACGGTGGAATAACCAGGTTTGGGGAATAGTGCCTGAGGAAGAGATGCTTCCAATATATCTGGATTTAAAAATCCCAGTAGTTGTGAACTAATGATTTTATGTGACCTATACATCTGCTTTTAACCTTACAGCATGACAGATATATACTTTTCTTCATCTCCCATCCAATTGCACCACTAAATTCCCTAATAAACCCCTCTATTCTAACACCTTCTCTCCTCTCATTATCTGACTCTGCCTGTGAGCTGCCTCTACTACTTTCTTAACTACTGTCCTTACAACTTATACCAAGCAAAGTCATTATCTAAACCAGCACCCCTACTGTTGTAGGCTTGCCTGAGAACAAAAGACAGAAAAGATTAGGTATGGATCTATTTCCTCCTTTGAGTTAGTTCCATAAAAATTCCTACTGGGAACAACTACTACAATGAATGTGAAATGAGCATTTATGTGAGGTTAGAATTTTTTGAAATCCTTGCAATGTTTATGTAAACATTTCACTGAAAGTAAGGTTTGAAGTTTATTATTTATTTGATTTCAAAATGTGCATGTCCTAAACTTTCAAAATGATTTTGAACACAAAGAGCCAAATAATTCTTTTCTCTTGAATAACTGTCTAATCTGTAAAGGCAACCTATGTTTATCATGATCAGGACTACTGGGATCAGGGTTTAAATCCCAGCTGTTAACCATCTGTTTAAGCAAGGTCAAGTTAATTAACCTTTCTGCATAGTTATTGATAGGTGTGAAATGGGTATATCACCTCTTTCTCAATATTATTATGACTAGTAAGATAAAAATTCATATTGGAGTACTAAAAGACTACTTATTTTTAATTTTAGAGATGAAGAGTCATTTATATAAAACTATATATGTTATTATTTGACACAGATACATTAACAGTTTTAAGAAAAATAACATGCCACTCTATATCAATGTTAAATAGGAAATGAATAAAATTATTTTAAAACATTACACCATATAAATATTTGTAATCAAACAATTGAGTTTTTAAGGAGACAATTATTAACATTTCCTTCCAAGAATCAGTTATTGATATGAGTACTTATAATCATGCACATGGATTTTATTAATTATTATTAATAATATTAATTAATTAATTATCAATCCAAATAATGAAATCATTGGGGTTTAATGCAAGCATGGATAAATAGTATAACCACATACAATTATATTTAATAACATAAATACGGCTCACATCAATCCCAATCCCCACCTTTTTAAAGTTATAAATCCAAATCTATGACAATTCATCATGAATGAATGCACAATTGCTAAGCAATTGTTTTTTAAATAATTGTGAGGTAATCAATACTTCCTTGTTAAATGAAAAGACAAAATACAAAAATGACGATAAACTTTCAATTGTGTTTTATTATTGAATTGTAAACTACCAGAATTGACTTTGCTTTTTTGTAAGCCAAGTGTTTACCAAATCTGTGTGCTGACACTCCATAACCAAGGACTATTCCTGCAGAGAGGGCCTCATATAAACACTGGCCTGCCTGGGAACCAGGATGGAGCCAGGCTGCCCTCTGCCCTTCGCCAAGCCCCTTTGTCTTATTATTCTTGGTTAAATAAGTTAATTGATCATTGGAACTGACCTAGATCTCTTCTTTTGGCCCTTTTCTCATGTTGTAATAAATTCTCGTTCTCAAGATTTGAATTTACCAATGTAGTGCATTTGTCCTGTTTCTGACACCAGTGCAAGCATCAGGATCTTGGTAGGTTCTCTATTGACTTTAGCAGTTACACAGAAAATTAGACAGGGCAGGGCCAGGGCTGGGGGTTAGATGCTGGGAGGCAGGCAAACCCCCCAAACACCTAGACCTCCAGGAATCTCCATGCCCTTTCTGTGACTACCTTTCCCTCTCTGTTGTTTACTTCACATCCTGTCTTGACAGTGTGCTCTCTCTTTTGTGCTCTTTCACCATGCGGGGGGAGGGGGGGTGATACTACTCTTTTGTCTCTTCCTTCCAGGTCCAGGTGAACCCACTCACACGTGTGCATACCTACTGGGTTCAGGCATGTACAATCATGGTGAGGGTGCAATACCATGGGTTCCAGTTATACAGGCTAATGGAGGAAAAACCTGATCAACTTACTTAACTCACAACCAATAAAGAATAAGTTCTTAAAACCCTCAATGCCTCATCCTAAGTCACCAAATAAGCAGAACATCAGGTTTACTGGTACTCTCACTCTCTCTTCCTGACCCCTTCTAATTTTTCAATTTCCCACTGTTTGTTGCTGTAGGGCATTCTGCAATATTAGTAAGAAGCATCGGGGCCCTATTGCAGTTCTATCAATAGACTGAAACCAATACAAAGCAATAAGCCACCACTACTCATCCTAATCACTATATCTAAAGTTATTCCTCAGGATATTTTTTTCTACAGCAAAAGAAGACAAAAGACTTTTCATAATTAAACATGAAATGAAATGAAAGACATTTAACCATAGGTACTATAATAATTTTACTTAGCTAGGTATTACCTTTAGATGAAAGTGTAATGTTTACTAATTTATCACTACACCTTTTTGCAATCTTACTAAATTTTATTAGACAAGCATATGTGCTTGCTTTTGGATTGACAGGCTTTTGGATTGCCTGTCTAGTTCCAAGGCATCTGTGAAGGAGGGAAGTGGAAGAACTGATAGTTGTGTTTTTGGGGAAGGAGGAATTTGAATTTTCAACCCCTAACAATCTATCCTCATTTTCCTCATAGCAACAGCAGCACAGAATTCCCTCAGTTTTGGGCTCACTGCAGTGTGTGATGTATTTTACATTTTTGCTTTTAAAAGAGGAGGAGGAGATATAAGTTGTCCATCTTTAACCAGAAAATCTATTCTTAGAGTTTCCCTGCAGCAAGGATCATTTGGGCATCATCTTTCTGTCTGTGATGATTAGTAACACTCTCTTCAGTGTCTCTGACTTGGAGATGTAATGAAATACCCTCATCTTCTGATTATAGTTCTCTGAAGACCTCAGGGAACCTTTACTGATGAACTAAGCCCCTAAGCTTGCAGACTTTTCAGATCGATGGAAAGAGGTCTTTCCAAATTTTGGGAGATATGCATGTCTTACTACTTGTCAGTACCACCTTATCAGAGCTGTTCTTTCCACCTTAATCTCCATAACTCAGAAATCTGAGGGATTCATGTTGGTGTGGTCAGAACACTCATTGACAGTCACTGACACTCATTTACCCCCAATTTCTAGGTTTTAATGGATCTTATGAATGTGTTTTTTTTGGACTAAGGAATTGATAAATGGATTCTGGAACCAAGAAATAGCATCATCATTTATAACACTGTATACTGCAGCTTCTTTCTGCAAAGCCCTGGCTATACTTCAAAGTTAAACCAACAGTTTCTTATAAGACATCTCAGGCAAGGAGGGTATATTTTTACTCAAGATTCATTCTAATATATAGGTCCATTGTTCAAGTAAAATAAAATAAACCTGACTAGCTATCATGGTCCATTTAAGCCACTAAAGTTTACACAGAATTTGGGTTACTTTCTATTACTTGCGGTGATCTTAGATAAACCACTGCTCATAAAACTACTCTTAAATTGCAGAACTGCATTAATAAACATTCTTTTCATCTTCCCCTGCAATGGTAATGTCTCTGTAAGTCAAACTGTAGACTATAGGATATTATTTTGAATTGCTCCTGATCATTTCTTGATAATGATTATATATAAATCATAGGAGTAGTTACATATTTTAACCCTTCTCTCCCTATATGATAGTCCTATTTGCCCCAGATATTGTCATCATGTTACCTTAAATGGATGCCTAATATCAAGTAGCCAGTTTTCAGCAAGTTTAAACAAGTTGGTACAGGGGTATACATCAAAATGCTGTCAACCAACTAAGCAAATTATAAATGTTACTTCAAAATTATAGAATATACCAATTTTATAGCCTCCTAATTGACTGCCCCTCATAATTCTGCATGATTCTTAGCACATTAAGACTTGTACACCTATAATGTCCCATGTGTAAAGTCAACACCTGTAGACTAAACCATATTCTGTGTGTTAGATAACTGAGTACTTTATTATAGACAATTTTGTCTTCAAATAACAGATTTTTTTTGGTTATTATCTCTTAGGAAGAAAGAGAAAGTTAACTTAGTTCTAATTCCAGTCAGAGACTGAGTTGGGTGGAAACTGGTCTGCAATTTTGGTTAAGTTTGGTTTTACTCTAGCTGATAATCCTTGCTACAGTACTGTTCTGCAAGAATTTTAATGGAGAGTCTGGCATGCCTTGTCTACTTAGACCTAAATATGAGGAAGAAATGGAGAAAATTCATTTCTGCTTGTAAGAGGTGTTCAGTATAAATCATTTAACTTAATGTCCCATTCAGCTTCAAAAATTGCAAATGCCTTGAGAATCTAGCCCCACTCATTGAGGTTCACCATGCTAGTCTTGCACAGATGCTAAAATCACATTTGTTTCATATATCCTACAGAAGGTTCAAATCTGGAGAAAATCTCTTCAGTTATAAGGAGGGTGGAATAGAGGAAAGTAGAGGTAGTTTTTCGTCACTTCTTTCTGACTTTCCACTCATGTATGCATTATTTTCAGAATCTGTCTTTTTCTTCTTTGTTTCCTTAACCCCTTGAGTTATGGAATATTATATGCTACTTTACAGAAGTTTCAACCTAGTTCCAAAACTCTGTGCAACCAGATTTCAGAAAATATCTTCCAGGGAAAAACCAGCACATATCTGAGGATTGCCAAATCTCCAATTTTGCCACTCCAGTCCTGAACAACCAATTTCCTAGAAACTCTTTCTGACAGCAGGGAGCTCTGTCTGTGCTAAATTGTTATTCATAGCTTTGAACCTGCACCAATAATCAGAAATTCCCTGAGAAAAGTTATCTGCAATATACCGTTCAATTCTAAGAAACAGTCACTCTCTGGAATTTTAGTGAATCTAATTCTCTTTGTAAGAATACCTACCTGATAACATGAATTGCATGTTCTTAGTGTTTTATCTAATGTTCCAGCTGCCTATAGTAGGAGTGTCCATCTTCCCTTCTATAATGTACTATCTCTACTTATGACCAGAAATCTTACCTATATATTAAATGGGGTAACTCAATAGGTTTTCACCAGTATTGCTCCATGTAGTAGTTAAAATCATCTAGAAAGATGACCTACTATGTCTTCAAATTTCTTTTATTATCCTTATGCCATTCTATATACACTTACTAGAAGGTAGCAGCATAGACTACACAAAATCCAGTTACAGGAATTTAGGGAATAAAGCCTCCAAATATGTAATGATCATGTTGAGCCATTGGCACTTGAAAAACAGCAAGTGCAGGAAGAGGATTGCTGTGCACTTCCTTTATCTGCCTAAAGACAGATCTTCCAACAGCAACTCATTTGGCATCAATCCCCTCTGAAGGCGTTTCATCCACATAGAAGATTTATTCTAAGAATAGAAGAGATGGCTAGAAGTGGAAACCACACACAGACAAACATTGTCACAATCTCATATCTATCTTGCTAACAGCTCCTTAATTTTCCTAAAAAGTCATTTATTTTCCTAAAAGCCATTCCTAAGAAGGCTACATACCCCCCATCTCTCTCTTTATGAAGACAGTATTGTCTAAGGTCTAACTCAGAGCAGAGTTACTCATTTTCTGCTGGCTATGTCCTATTAGATGTATTATATGAATACCAATAAATGTGCTTTCCCCCCCACTCATTAGTCTGCCTTTTATTATAGACACCTTAGCTAAAAGTTAATAAGAGTTGAGTTAGAATTTTTTTCTCTTCTTACACTATCCATAACAAGTTTCTATTTCTCAGCTTCATTAATTCTTTCTTTATATATTTTATTTAGATAACAGTTCAGGCTGTGACTCCAAATATCAGATGATGTTTATGAAAATATATCTACATGGCACATCTAAATAATTCTTCTTGTATAATTAGTTTTACTAAAGATGATTTTAAGTCAACTTTCATTATAAATTCAATCCATTACCTGAAACTCTTATTCCACGGAATATCATCTCCAAACTAGTACCTTGTTATATACCTACTTATTTCAAGCTTTTGAGTCAGGATTCTGTTCAAAGTTAGTAACTTTTTGGTTCATGGATAAACAGATATTAATGAGGAATCTAAGTGTATTAAATGACATGTTGAACAATCAAAACAGAACTGGAATAGTGCTTATTAGTTTTATAAGAATAATGGACTCATGGGTACTCTTTGGACTCATATCTCTACATTACCCAGGTGACAGAGTCTCCAGAAACTTCCCCATGCTTATATGAGGCATCTCTCATGCTTTTCTAACACATCAAGAAACCCACATCATGTACTACTTTCCAAATAAACACACATTATCATAAATAATGTGTCCCAGAAGACATAAATATATACTAGAAAGGGAAAGATATTAAGAATTTGCACACAAAAATAGCAAATTACAGGATAGGAAAACTGATATAACAAACCGTATAAGCATATGTACTGATATTCCTGCAAAGTAAAAACATCCAGAGAGTCCTGTTCTCCAAAAGGATAGACAATCATTAACATCAAGAGATTCAAACCTAGTGCCAACAGCTGATTTAATTTGAGACAGCAAATGAAATGAATCATCAATATTCCTTTTCTAATCTACCATATTCTACAGCATGTCCCAGTATTTACCACTTACAAAATTGAAAAAATTATATGAATATGCAATAGGAGTAATGTCATATGCATTTGAAATATTTGCAGAAGTACAACTTCTTACAAAATCTCCAAGGATATAGCATGTAATGTTGATTTATTATTTCCAAAACTGGAGCTCTAAACGGTTCCATTTGGAACATTCAATTAGTATGGTCCTTGTGACATAGGATAAAAACTAACTTGGGATTTGGCTACTTGGATTTCAAACTAATGTGAAGAAATAGAGAAATAATTAATGTTTTTAAAATTCTACAGATCCCAACATGAATTGAATTATGTTAAAAGACGTTTTGTTCCCTGACATCCTTAAACTCTAATTCAGATTGTTAGTTCAAAGCGATGAAGCCTTTAAAAAAAATTGTTATTTTTCTCTTGAATTGTTCTGCTACATATACAGAACACTGTCATTATGATTCCTTAGGAAAAAAAAATGTTCCAATGACATCATGTTAAAAAGTCATGCACCTGAGTCATCCTGCCAGGATCTGAATTCAGAATTCATTGGTCTCTAATGCAACAATCTGACATTATAGAAAATTCTTTTTGAAATTCAGTTACCTCATCATTCTAATTTTCAAAATGACTTGACTAATGAAGAATTATCAACTATTGAAATGATCTTATGCAAATACTTAACACACTAACTGATATAGAGAAAACAAAACATCTAACAATTATAATCAGGATTAATAATTACAGAAAAATGTGGTATTGACATTGAGTCCTTTGAAGACTTAAAGGTTTCCCCTTCATTCCACTGTATGTGTCCCATCAGCATTAGCTATTAAAACTTTCATCAAAAGTTTTCATCCTTTTTCATTGCTAATTTCTTTGTCTTCTAATCTTTTATTATAAGTATTCAAACAGTTTCATTTTCTACTTTTGGAAATAGTTTTTATGGAGGAGGACAATTGAGCAGTTATTCTTTTAACTGCATGTTTCCTTATTGTGAACGAAGGAATATATTTAGTGTTCAGTTCTGGGTCAGCCATCTAGCTATTTCTTCCTCATCTAATTTTAGCTTTTTCAATCCAATGTGTCTACTCTCAGCCAATCCCTCCCCACCAAAGTGTAATTTTGTCTTTTATTATAGGCATTGTTAAGGACTTCATTTGAACCCAACACTGTATTTATCTTGGATTTTGCTCTACCTCTAAAGTGTATTGGGCTAATTTTAGGATGTACTGAAGGTTTGAAATGAGTTATTTCTAAATTTACACTTACAGCAAATTTTCATGAATAATAGAATTTAGTACTCCTCCATTATCTGATTATAATCACTATTACAATGAAGTATTCTTAGAAAAATCTTTACATTTTAAAATCTGTTATGTAAAGTTTCCAAAAAAGTGATATAAATATTCCCCATTCCAAGTTACTAAGATCTACCTGAAATGACCTAGTTTAGTTTTGTCATATTCTTAGCTCTTAAAAAAGTAATATCTATACAATTTGATCTTTTGTAGAAATTACTCATATTCACTCATCCATAAGCATTCTACTATAAATACACTTTCAAATGGTCTTATGACTGTTACTTACCACATGAGGTTGTGTACACTATGCAGCTCTTTGTGCACAGGCAAATGACTCTGTTTTTTTCCAGTTTCTCCAGTTTTCTTGGTTAAAATCTCAGACATTTGAGCTTTTGATCAGAATCAGCATATGCAAGAGAAATAGTTGAAATATGCAAGTACTAGCAAAATCAAATACAAGTCAAAGGTATATTCAGAATATAAATATGAGTCATTAGAAAAATAATAAAGTCCTCAATTTAAGCAACTACTCACTATTAGATATAAATAATATTTAAAATAACAACCACAGTAATTATTCAAAAATAGTAAAATGCTAAACATGTACAGCTGCTTTATATAAAGTAGCACTGGCATGCCAGTGAAGTGGAGTAAAGGTTGGGTTACATTACACCCCACACAAACGGAAAGATCACAAGATACAATTATTAACACAAAAAAAGAATGAAAACTTTAAGCACAGAATACAGGATAATATGCCTATCCTATTATATAAGTTTAGAATGTTATAAAAGACATACAAAAGATTCATTTAAGAGACAATATATGTAAAACTGTTGAAATGAAATATTTCTATTCATCAAATATATAGATTTATATAAATCTACACCAGGCTTTTCAATATTATAATCTACAGTATTATCTTCTGTTTTCTAGAATTTTATCATCTTCCAAAATGCTAAGAGAAATTATTTTCAATATAGAGAATTTCTAAAGAAACTAAAATAAATAATTTCCTTCATATTTAAAATTAAAAATATTATCCAAAATGTTGACAAAAAATTGTTGACATGAACAAAGTAATGAATGTTGCCATATCTTACTGGAAATAAGCGAGATGCAAACTGAAACCATAAAAATATATTACCAGATTTTCCTAATATCTGTCATACTATAAATAGTTGCAACATCTAAATTTTTAATTATAGCTTCTTTGTTTTAAAACCCAACGTATATACATTTTGTCAACAATTTAACTTAGTCATTCAGATGTTTAAATATTTGTTAATTGGTACAGACATTACAGGAAAATGCTACACCTGAAGGGTAAGTATGTTACCAGGATCAGAAAAATGACAAACAAAACAAACAAAATCAAACAGTAAAATTAAAAATTAATAAAATGTTTTGACTATCGAAACTACTATGCGTTTTTTCTTGGCAGCTCATGATGTCATTTGAAAATTATATGCTGTGATAATTGTATTTGCTATCCTATAGAAAAAAAAATTCATTGATGTTGATCAATAATGTTCAAATCTTCTCTACTGTTGTTTATTTATTTAATAGTCAAAACATTTAATATGTATCATATTGTCCTATATTATACTATGGGATCCAGCAATGTTTTATATTTCATGAAGAACACTTTAATGTATAGTTTATTCCATGTAAGTATGTTAAGAATATTTTAATTTACAGGTTTGTTCTGGTAAGTAACAAGGAGGGGTAGTAATCATTCAGTCTCAGGGCCATGTTGTTAACTTCTACTAGTCTACAGGCTTTGGGCTGGGCATCAGGCTATTGTTTATTCTTAGCTCACAGTTACATAAATTATGGAGGAAACAATTTAAAAATCTCCATCATGATTGTGAACTTGCTTACACTCAATTTAGATTTGTCAAATTTTGACTCACTATATTTAAAACTCTGTGTTTCTATATATTTAGGACTGTTATATTTTCCTGATGAATCAATAGTCATTGTCAATGTTCCTTCTTGGTCTTCTTTGTTTTTTATAGACACACTGAATTACTTCTGTTTTTATTCTTTCCATTATATATATTTTTTCTTTATTCTTGTACTTTTAGCCTATCTTTGTGTCTCTTTAAGTCAGAATAAAATTAGGTCGTGCTACTTCTTTCAAGCTATTTATATTTGAAGTGTTTAGAGAACTGTTTAGAATGTTTATAATTAATGCAATCCTTGTATTACTGCTTTGCAAAATTTTCTATTTATTAATCCATCTACTTTCTAAGTATTTTCTTTAACTTAGCTATTTTCAGAGTTTTATTAAGATTAAAAAAAAAAAATCCCTAACCTAATCATGACCAAAGGTACACATTTTTTTTAATTAAAAAAATATTCCGGTTGACAATTTAGGCCATAGACATGTACATAAAAATTCCATAAAAGGGCTCAGTATGTGGGGGGATGAGGAGGGTTGGAGATGGGCAGGAGTGGTTAGGGAGGGAAGGTGGTGGGTGGTCCCCAGGGAATACACAGATGTGAAACATATATATATAAAAATAAATTAATTAAGATAAAAAGGAATCAGTACAATTTCTATGCTGGGGAGAAGCAGCTTTCCTGCCTGCCTGGCACTATGCAGATGGCTCTCTTTTTCTTTCTCCATTCCCTAATAACCCTGCCCTTTTTTTTTATTTAATTTAAATTAAAAAAAATTGCATATATGTGTATATTTATATTTATACTGCATTAGTCCATTATTGTGTACCCCGGGGCTATCCCACTTCACTAACACTTGTTAACCATCCTGATCTTTTGTGCTCTTCACCTCCCCCCACCTTCTCCCCCCTCCTCCTCTCTCGCTCCATGGTTCAGTCCCATTGGTTGTTTTCATTCTTTCTTATCCCTTTGTTTGTTTTTCCCTATATCCATCACATACAAATTTTGACCCCAAAACTATGCATAACCCCACTCAGAATCTTTCCAGGCCTTCCCACCCATTTGTGCATCCATTTTTTTTTCCACCTGACCAGTAGTTTCCATTCCTTCAAAAGTCACTACTTCTGATGACTCAGTCTTCAGCTGAGCAAACCACTGTATACGTACATGTCACTTTACTCAAGCAAAAACCTGGATATTTATGTGACTCATATAATTTGTTTTCCTTTTCTATTGACCAAAGGTTTTTACTGCCACTCTTTACATGATATCTGAAATTAAGCAAATTATGCATTTTGTCCAATTCTATAGGCCTGTTCAGCAGTAGGGCAAATAAAAGACTAGTTAATATATTATGGGAGAGACAAAAATAACTCTAGTCCACTAGAGATAGTGGGAGGGGTGCTGGCAAAGGAAAGAACAAGAATAAAGAAATTGGGGGGAACACAAGAATCTATGGTGTTGGACTGTTTGTCCTTTGGTGGTAGGTGTACTACAGCAGCAGTGCCTGAAACAGGAATCCTACACTCCTATACAGCACATAATATATAGACCACTTTTAACTCAATGAAAATATTTTAAAAAGTAATGATCAGCAGAGGAGTTCCTAACCTTTTTCACAAACTCACTCCCTCAGTATTATTATTCCTGGAACCTGCCAGAGTAATATACATCTTTTTCTTAAACAAAGATATTCTAGCTGATGGGGGGTATGCTGCATTGTAAGGAATGCATAGAAGAGAATCTTGCATCACAACTAATATTTCCCTTTTTTATTTCCATCATACTCAATAGTGACAATCCCTATGCAATACAGAACAGGAATCAAATAGGCTGTTGAAATATAGGAAATGCTGTGACTAAAATTAAAGAAAGGTTACAAAGAACATGGTCTCTTTCTAGAGGGTGGGGGTGTTAGTGCAGCATCTTATCTTATATTTTAGTTTACTGAAATTAGATATATTACTGATATTTTTAGGATCAATTCTTCCCTACATCTTTTGGCTTTGTTTGCTTACTTTCTGTCCCTTTCTCCTTTTGCCCTGTTTACTATTATATCAATTATATTTTGTAATCTGTCTCTTTTGTTTATCTTTTAGATCACATTTTTGTATTGTTAATATTTTATTAGTTGAACAGGGCATGAAAATATGCATCCACTATTCTTCCTATGTACCATAATTATTATACTACCTCACAGATAATGTAGGCTATAAACACTTCATACTCCTTACAATTTGACCTCTACTTCTGTCATGACCTTCCTTGCTATTTTTATTGATATCAAGGAGTCTTTATCCATGTCACAATCCCTATCATCGCCTCTGGATTACATTAAATTTGTGATATAAGAATGTTACAGTCTTTTCACCAATTCATTGGCTTAAAAGTCAGTGAGAAGGTCTTTTGAGAATACTTTTAGAATATGGATAAGCAGGTTCTATATAACATGCCACTCCAACAGTCATCTCTCTCTGGGGCATCATTTAATGTTAGCTCATGAGGTGACATCTTGAATTCATGAATGGAAGGTCATTATTACAGGTCCTCCAGTTAAAAGTGTGGGTCCCTTGCCCATTAAGGATAGAATTCACCAGTGAGTGCTAGCTTGAGTTGTATCAGGCTATGCTTTATTAGAGAGAATCATGCATGCAGGGATGATTTTGGGAAAGGAGAACATAGTTTGCTTTCCTGAAGGAAGTTAGGAGGAGCTATTCAAAGGACAACTACACTGAACAGGGAGGAGGAGAGCAGTTTTATAGCGGGCTATGTTCAGGCTATGTGCAGGCAAGTGTAGGTGGTTACATTCTAATCACACATGTAGACTTTAAGTTTTTTCCCTTCAGGAAATTGAGATAACCATAAGTTAGGATACAATATGTTTATCTAGCACAGCACCTCATGGTCAGTGTGGTGGGCTGAACTGTTTGGACTGAGCTGCCAGCTCATGATTTTCTCCAACTCTTCAAACAGAAAAGGGTTGAATCATCCTACCAGTTCAATTTCTTTTAACTAGGCTGCCTCACCATCATGAGTCCAAGGAAATTTGTCTTTAGCAGACTATTAAATCTGTTCCCCTGGGCTTCAGCCAAGATATAAAAAGTTTAATTTCCAATAACCACTTCCTAATATTCATAAGCATATATGAATATAATAATCCCATTGATTCTTTAATTTATTTCTCCTTAGTCTAACACCTTAATATCTAACCCCACATGTACTCCCTGCTGATATCTCTTAGAGAACATGCTATTCTTCCCATGTATTGCTCCTTAAGCTTTGCTATAGACTCTATGAATTTGGGTGCCACAGAATGTGATGGACACTAGAGTAAACACTCTCCTTGGTATGAAATGGCAAGGAGTTTGGCTGAATGATATTCCTAGTCTAGTGCTTCAGGGAAGGCAGAAATTTTACATGATGAAATTGGATATTTAACTGAAGCTAGTTCTAAGCAAAGCTTTGAAGATGTGGCTTGGCTCCTACTGACTGCTTCTAATAAAATGTGAGAAAAGAAAAATGACTTAGAGGCAGAACCGTTAAGCACAAAAAAAGCAGAACTTAAAAATTGGAAAATGCTCAGCTTATCCATATTGCAAGAAATGAGAACACCAATGCTGTGGCCAAGCAAATCCACCATTTGATAAAGAGATTTGTGTGAAACAGTCATAGGCACCAAAGCCAGCAATTTTTATCCACAATAATCAGAGAATGATTCTGAAGGCTAGTCGTGGACCTTGAACTTGTCACTTCCACCAAGACCTGGAATAAAAGCCTTAGTAGCCAAGGTAGTTAAAAGTGGGTCATCTATTTAATTCCTTGGGGAGTGGGTTGCCCCTGGTCTGTGCCTCAGTGGTGAAAGTCCAGTGAAAGCTATGGCACAGTTTGCACACTGTACTTCCATGGTGACATGATTGCCTTTCAGATTTCAAAGGATGGCATCTCCCATGAGATCCTGGCTGAGAGCTGCTGCCTAACCATTTCACCAAGTCATTGGGCTGATGCTGCCACCCCAGTAGACTGACAGCTGAGCACTGAGTCAAATAGGATTATGATCATGCCCAAAGGCTTGTCATCCTTGGTCCTGTTAGATTTTTAACTACTTAGGACCAGTCATTTCTTTCATCTTTCCTATTTCTCCCTTTTAGAATGGAAACACTTATCCTTTGACGAGCCCACAATTGTAATTTGGGAGTAAGTCACTTATTAGGTTTTACAGGTTCACAGCTGGAAGAAATTTTTCTTCAGGATGAATCATAGTGAGTTTCTCCTAAGTTTTGTTGAAAATGTATTTAGAGGAGATTTTGGACTTTAGAATTTTGAGTTGTTGTTGGAATGTATGAAGACTTTAGGAGTTAGTGGTTTGAAATAAATTCTACATATAAAGAAAAGTATGATTTTAGGGAGTTAGGAAGACTGCGATAGACTGAATGTTTTGTTCCCCATCAAAATCTTTATGTTCAACTGTTAATCCCCAATTACTAGAAGTTATTAGAAGGTGAGACTTCTGGAATGTGATTACATCATGAGCGAACAGCCTTCAGAATGGGGATTAGTGATTTAAATAAGATACCAGAAGGGGCTTCCTTGATAGTGGAAGACAAAGCAAAGTGATAGTAACCTGCAATCTGGAACGAGTCTGTCAGTAGACCATGATGACACTGGTAGTATCACCCTGGTAATGAACTAGACTCTCAACATTCAAATCTTCCAGAGATAAATGACTTGTTTATAAGCCACATTGTCTATTGGCAAATCATTATAGCAGCTAGATAGACTGAAATATGGGATATCAAATTTAATTCACAGGCACAGAAAAAACACATGCTGGTAAGATAAATCCTGAGGAGACTTGTTATCTTCATCATCACCCTGATGTAATAATGAAAAGATTTAAGGCAAACAAAAATAGTTTTCCTCAAGTAAGTTTGTAAGTGCTTCCTCCCCTAATACCAGAATTTCAGACCAACTTGCGGTTACAAATTTTTATGCATGATCATTCAGTATCTCTTTAGATTCCCCATCCTATATCTCAGTGACCTACTCCCACGCCAATAGTGTTTTTTATTGCCGTGGAAAACCAGAAAGGGCAAGCGTTCCCCCCCATACATCTATAGAATCAGCAGTATAATTCCACATGTGAAATTTTGTTGACACCATGTCCATGTTCTAGCTGCAGGAGCAGTAGAACATAAAATATCATCTTCTAGACATTTTAAAAATGCTCAGTCATAGGAATGGAACCGCTTATTTTCTTGCATATGATGTTTATGAGAACTCACACACATATAACATCCAATAGCAAACAAACTATGAAAATATAGTCCACTACTCCCTTACTCTGAAAGAAAAAGCATTCACTGTCAAATTATATATAGTAAATTTATAGACATAGAACTTACACATTCCAAAATAAGAAGTTTAATATGTGTTTGAGGAGGAAAGAGGGGGCTATGATTGAAGATGGATTTCAAGTCTGACTTAAGTATATTTACATTTCATATTTTATATATTGTATGGTGAATTACTTTCTTGTTATTGCTATAATTACAATAAACAGTGTCTTAAAACAATCCAAATTTATTCCTACAGCTATAAAGGTTAGACATTTTAACATGGTGTTGGTTGCTTTCTATAGGTTCTGAATGGAGAAGCTGTGTCCTTCCTTTTTTAGTTCTGTTTACTTTTCATGCCTATGTTCCTAGCTTCTAAGGTTACTATCCAGTCTCTGTCTCAACTGGGATGTTATTTTGGTGCTCTTGGGGGATATTAAGTTATAAAGACAAGGGATGTTGGTCAAGAAAACATGTTGGAAAGTTTCTAGTCCTCTCAGTTTGGGGAAAATTTTATACAGAATTCTTACATTTTTCTTAAATGTTAGCAAAAATTCATTATTGAAGCCATTTTCATCTTCCTCTTTGCTGTATTAAAAAAGATTTTTTCAGCAAAAAAAGAACTATAAAATATGAGTATTAAATAAATAAAAATATATTAAAAATGAAGGGTCATAAAATATTGAGAAACTTTACACAGGGCCTTTCAAAATATAAGATAAAATCCAAAATATCTTTTCAAAAGGAATTTCATAAATTCCCCAAACAACAAATAGAAGAAGAGAACATGATGCAATCCATAATAGTCAAAATTAGGTATAATTGGGTGATGTGTTCCTCAAAAAGTTACTGAGAATTGTTGATTCAAAGAACACAAAAACCCTATTTCAAAAGAAAAGCTGCCCTCCTGTGTTTGTAGCAGCACTGTTTGTAACAGCCAAGATATGCCTAATGCTCCAGGAAGAAATGTAGATCAACAAGATGTGATACATAAAGACACACTACTCAGTGGTTAAAATCAAACGAACAATAACAACACAATCTTGAATCAAGATGGAAGTGGAGCAGGTTATTCTAAGGGAAGCAAGAAGCGGAAAAGATATATACCATATACCAGATGGTTTCGTTTATATGAGGATTCCAGCAAAAACAAGCATAAGATCTAACAGGCAAACCATAAAACTAACCCTTGAAAGGGGACCATACCGAGACATTCAGGAGGGAAGGAGTGGGAAGAGGAGAAGAAGTGGGGAGTGTAAAAAAAAACAGGGGTGGGAGAGAGCACAGTGGAGTGTGGTGGAGGAGGATTATGGGTACATGAGTGATGGGAAAACTATGGTGAATATAACAGAAGGGAGAAATTCTACAGTGTGAAAAAGGAACCAAATGTTTAAAAAAATGAAACAAATATCTTTTAAAAAGATGCTGCATTTCCAATTCCCAGTACCTCAGAATGTGACTTTATGTATAATATGAACTTACGGATAAAAAGATTAAAATGGCATCATAAAGCTAAACCTACTCCAATATGGCTGAAGAGAGTCGGAAATACTCAGAGGAAAGACACTATGAAATCCCACAGGAAAAAGTCAAGCAGAACCTGGAGTTTGGAATGAATCATTTACAAGTAAATGGACACTACAAAAATTTCCACAAGCCATCAAATGACAGAAAGAGGAAAGGAAACTCTATAGGATTCAGGGGGACTATGAGTTGGCATAAACATCAATTTTGGACTTGTAGTTTGCAGACAGAAAAAAAAATCTTTGGTTTTGAGGTTATAGTGCTGCTACAAGAGCCTTAGAAAGTGAATATAGAAGGTAATTGGGTAAAAATGGGGGGGGGGAGATATTTGCAATTCAAAGTAAGGAAAAAGGGGTGGTTTCTCCAACATACAGCTTTTACAAATTGAGAGAGAGAGAGAGACAAGAAAATCAGAAATATGTTCTAAAGTGGCACATAAATAATTACCAAAGAGGAAATGAAACAACTCTTAATATCAAACATTATAATCAATTTCATTCATAGAAGAAGTTTAAAGTAGAATTGAATTATCATCCATTTTCTACTTTCAGATTGGCAAATAACTCAATATATTGTTGCATTTATTTTGTTGGCAATGGCATAGAGAAATAGGTAGTATTGTGGATTCCTGGAGGAAGTTTAAATAATATAAATCAACAGATACTACTTATTGTAATGTGTTCCCCACAAGAGATACAAACACTTTGATCAAGAAATTCCACTTCTAAGAATTTATTCTACATTTTTCTTACACAGATATAAAATTAGCCATTAAAAATTTGCCACTATAATTTTTTAATGAAAACAAAATGCTGAAATAATTTTAATGCCCAGCAATAGAACACTCATTTAAAGAATCACAGTAAATAAACAAGTAAAACAACAACAACAAAGAAAAATCAAGGCATAACACAAAAAAAATATTTTTAAAAGATTAAGAAATGAGACTGAGGTTGGGACTGAGTTGATCAGTGCACTGGGGTCTAGATGTGGGGTTCTCCCACGCATGGATGTTCAGCTTCTGCAGGCAGCTATACCCCTGCCCTGTGCACTCAGTCACCTCTCTGCCTTTGTCTGTGGCAGGGGTGGGGGAGAGGAGTGGCCAACTGGCTCAGGTGGGAACTGGGTCAGCCATTGCACAGGGTAACCGGGGTGGGGGAGGTGATAAAGGTGTCCCCTCTATTTCACTCTCACTCCACTTAAACCTTAGAAGGAAAAAGAACAAATAATACAAAAACAGACATAGAAAGGACAGAATGGGTCAAGGACCAGACAAAGATCCTGCCCATACATCTGAGCAAAATGCAGGAGAAAGAATATTGAGAAAGCCATTGCATACTGGACTGAAGAAATGATCATGGAGATGACCTGTCAGAATCATACCTATGGGCTCACACGGAGTGGATGAGCCAATATCTAAGGGTTGATAGGCCACCAAACAGACCAAGTTGTATGTCCCCATTACTGGAGAGGAAGGTCATAGAGTTGGGGTTTCAACATCAGAGAAAAAGCTATAATCTTAAGAAAGAAAAGTCTGCAGAACCTTCATCAGATGCCTGCTCACAATGAGAAACTTCTTTACTGATGGCACAGGGATTGGAGGAGTCATTCAACAATGAGAAGACACTATAGACTCCCAATGATCACTGACCGGCTGCCCAATGCAAAGTTAAGACAGAACACCTACCACAGCAAGGCTTGCTAGATCCCAAGAACAAAGTCCTTCACCCAAGAAAAGGACAATACCACAGAAAATGAAGAGATGGAAGGACTCAACATAGATCATCAAACAAGGAGAAAGGGGTCTGAGTGAACAGAGGGAGCGTCAGTGGGAGGGGATGGCATTCCAATACTCATTTGCTGAAATTGTAAGAAATCTAAATAATAAATAAAAATATAAATATTACAAAAATTAAAAAAGAAAAAATAAATAAGAAATGTCCATGTATGTTGAAAGTAAAATGATCTAGATATTTAAGTGAAAGACGAAGACCAGAAAAATGTCTATTTATCACTACATTTATATTAAAAAGAGGTAATAGTACTTTATACATTTGTGAATATCTTTATGCAATACTTATAAAATTCCTCCAGAAAATAAAATAATTATAATACTATTGACCTATATTGAGAAAACTTATGTAGCTGGGGGACAAGCACATACAATTTATTTTGCTTTATCATTAGTATCCTGAATTTTTAATACTAACATTAAATTGCCTATTTAAAACCTAGAAAAACATTTTATATTATTCAACAAAATTGTATTAAACAGGATATCATGTAGAGTTCTTTAGTTTAATTTTATTGATGTAACAAATACTTAAATGGTATTTGCTATGTTCCAGTTACTGTTTTAAGCCTTCTGCCCTCTTGTGTGCCTGGTAATTGGCAGTCTCCCAGAGTAACACAGCATCGAGGTGGGCAGTTATCCAAGGCAATTGATGCTGAGAATTTGAAAATGAGACATTTACTACTAGCAGCTAATAAGTACAATGTACAGTGCTTTACTTTAAAGGATTACAAAAGTGATTATAGTCTTTTTTTTTAACCGCACGGAACTCAAAATCTAATTTATTACAGAAGTGGACATTTATGACCTTAATTAGTAGAAATTGCTCTATTCTGATCTTTTATTTGCCTTAACATGTGAAAATGTGGCCTTTAGTTTATCTACTTACAGTAAATTATGAATGTTCAAATTTTGATGGTTTTGTGAGACCTGAAGACAACTAATATCTTTAGGATTACATGCAATTATCATGGTACAAAATTACTGCAGGTAATTCTTGATGAATTTCTTATATGCTAAGAAACACTGATAACTGTCTTCTGGACCATATTTTCAGGAATATTTTTATTTGTCCAATGAGTGCCTTGGAAGTTAGAGGAAGTGTCTTCCTGGGCTGGACAACACGTGTTTCCAACCAAGATTAGATTATAAAGATATCATTCATTTTTTAAAATTAATTTATTTTTATTGTTCTTATTATTTGCTTATATAACTTTTGTTTGTAGGCATCGTCTTCCCCCCTCCGCCCTCTTCCCCTTCTCCAGTCCTCCTTCTGGTCACCCCAGTTCCTTTCTCATTGTCAGTTATTGGTTAATGATTGGCCTGTTGGTCTCTTTGTGTTCTTTCTAAAGCAGTGACCTCTTGGGTGAAGTCCTGCATTCCTGGGGGACTTTAGATCAGACTGATAAGATCTCCATGAATAACCTTAGGGCAGGTGGCCCTTCTGAGCATGTCGGTGGGTGAAACTCCTGTAGACCTGGTGTATGGAGTAGCTCTCCCATTTCATCGTTGTGGAATTTCTTATGGTCGAGGGGACAGACTCTTTTTCACAGGACTTGTATGATCTCTGGTTTTAGTGTCTTTTTGTTCTTATTGGTTGTCTCATCCATCATTCCATTATTTGTCCCTTGGTATTGCTTGCTTTTTTAGCTTTATAGCTATGATAACTGACTTTGGAATACTGATTCCCAGCCATTGGCCATGGGGGAGTTCCCAGTTTGGTTCACAGTTCTCTGCGGGCCACTGACACTTCTTTCTGCCTTTGTCCCCCCCCCCCCATATATATATATTTCATAAGTCCTATGTAAATGTTGTGTAGAAGTAACAAATACCTTCATATAAGATTGAGGGTACGCTCAGGGTACCTCACCTTGACACAAACCCAGTGTGCATTTAGCATCTATAGGTCTCACTCCATCTTTCACCATGGGGGTTTGGGGGCTAGGAACTTTGTGATAATAGCAAACAGATGCAAACATGAAGCTCCTACTGCCCGACCTGCAGTTGTCCTTGACCCAGGGGTCACCAGTCTTTGGTTAGCAACTGTACACTTGAAACCAAGTGATCCGCTCAGTTATGTTGACTGATACCCTCCACAATTTTGGTCAGTTATTTTCAGAGAAGTAGTTTTTGTTTTGTTTTGTTTGTTTGTTTGTTTTTAGCAAGAGTATGTCAGAGTCAAAATTTAGACTTTTATTTTGACAAATTATTATACATTTATTTTCCTAATGAAGGATTTAGTCAGTCTTTGCTACAAAAAAAAAGAAAAAAAAAAAAAGCACTAATACCATTCAGTCTAAATTGTCATTCACCTTCATTATACTAAATATTAAGAATCTTTAGGTCAAGGGTAAAACAAAAAAGGAAGAGAGAATATTCCAGCTTACAATTTATCCATTTTAATTAACAACTACAGTACATGTATATTTTGGCTTTATGCCCTTCAAAATGAAAAATTTAAAGTACGAAGACTAGAA
This sequence comes from Uropsilus gracilis, assembly GCA_004024945.1. Taxonomy (NCBI): domain Eukaryota; kingdom Metazoa; phylum Chordata; class Mammalia; order Eulipotyphla; family Talpidae; genus Uropsilus; species Uropsilus gracilis. The sequence continues at coordinate 1,698 of PVHY01005109.1, read as the reverse complement.
AAATTTAACTTCAAAAAATTTTAAGTATTGAAAAAAGACTAATATTTATCTTTTCCAGCTATATTGAGGTTTACTTGATAAGTAAAAATTACATGTTTAAGATATATTATGTGACAATTTGATATATTTATACATTCTAAATGATATCAGCCATGCCAATTAATACATTTTCACCTCACATTATTACCTGTGTTGTGTGTGATTTGAAAACACTTAACTTTAATCTTTGAAAAGTTCAAGTACATAATATAGTACGATTAACTACAGTTACCTTACTTTACATTAATTCTCAGAACTTATTCATCTTATAACTGCCATTTAAATTTCTAAACAGATGCTAAGTAATACACTCCAGTTTATCATAGATGATTGCTTTGTTTGAGAAAATTATCAGAATGGCCTCTTCAGTTAATAAAATATAATCATGATGCATGACCTGTGATGCCTAATATATAACCAAATACTGTCACTCATGATGCACCTACTATTAATATAGATTGAAGTGCTGACTTTGTGGACTGCTGATTATAAAGCAGGCAAGTTACAAAAACATTAAATCCAAAATACTGAAACACTGTGATTTTCTAAACAATAAAAAATACATATTGACTTTTCCCGAAATATTACTTTATCATTTTGCAACAATAGCAAACCTAGCATTGTACTTTGTTTCACCACTAATTGAAAATGACTGAATTTAAAATTAATTGGTCACAAACAGAGCATGACCTCAATATAGAAGAGAAAGGCATCTTTATTTATTTAACATGCTTATCACAGAGACTACTTTTTTTTTCTATCACAAAGCTCTTTTCTCCCCACCTACCCTTTTCAATATAGGGGTCTTTGGTCATGTTATTACTGTTTTCTGAATAATTCAGTAAAATTTTGTTAGAGATTTCCAAACTACCACTCACCTGTTACTGTGCTAATTCTCTATTCTTTCACATTGTTCTAAAGCTTTTGTTTCCCCCCCGTTTCCCCCAGAAAGTGATTTATTTTTATGGTTTATAAATAACAGAAAAATGTATGAGTCTAATTAGTTAGGAAGCTATATTTTGTTGCCTAGAATACAGTAAACACTTACTTTACCTTTAAATAATCAGGTCAAAGATGAAAAAAAAATACAGTGATGATATATATTATTACAGAAAATAGGGAAACCGGTCCTTACAGCAATTCTCTTATGGGATATTCAGTTTAATTAAACCTCTGCCAAATCCTTACATCATTTTCTATTAGATTATCACCTCATAGTATACTCTACAGAGGGAATCTTACCTACTATGCTTCCCTGAAGAATCTTTTAGAATTTATTCAACTCCAGTGAACCTCTACTGTCTAAGGCCTATTGTTATTTAAATCAAAGCATATAGAGAGCATTAGTATAGATCAAAGGAACTCCTACTATCAATTTTTACAATTCCATTGGGAGTAAGCTGAAGGAATGCAAAACAGTAATTATATTTTAAGAGGAAATATTCTTACAGAAGTGATATTAATTCTGTAATTGTACAGAATTCTATAATTACACACAAATGTCATTTGTATGTTCAGTTCTGTGCTTTTATAATAAAATATGAATTATAATACAGAAGCAAAGAGAGTCATTCTATTAGGTATTAGGGAGATTTAAGACAGTCATTTTAGTCTGACCTTCTGTTAACTAAACACTCAGATTTCAGAGTCTTGTTCAGT